>CAODLS010280157.1:0-12202 GCA_948243855.1 Flueggea neowawraea | reverse complement strand
ATATATATAGTACCTGATTATATGTTGTTTGTTCTTTGTTGGGTTCCTCATTGAGTTGCGACTCATATAAATCGCAATGTTTTTCCCAGGTATCGACAGCTAGATTTGAGCCAATTTTCAGAGTTGTGGATACACGTACGCGACAGAGGTCGGAATGCTGCGATCATTCTCTCTCTCCATCACACATATGCGTATATGGTGTTGAGGATGAGATCTCAATGGCTCATCATATTTTGTATCTAACTGATAGAGTTGTCTTGTCTTATATGTTGTGTAAATCTGATATTATTAATGTAATGATATTGGCAGATTGAACATGTTGCTATTTCTTTGGCATTATTATGCTTGTATTAATATGTGTTATTAGATTTATGTGAATGTGTTATAAGGGTATGGGTGTTATAGTTGTATTTCATTTTCTGTGTTGGTTATAGGATGAATGTATAATAACATCTGCAGGCAGAAATAAGATTCAAGTCTGAACATAGTTTCATAGACACCGCGTCGTTAATTATCAGTAATATTTGTCAGTGTTTGTTTTCTAGGGTACCACTTACTGTGTTGACACTCATGATTGTGGATGTCTATGTTAACTTTAGTTAATGTAACAGAAATCACGTTTGGCATCATAAATATGAATGCATGTTTGTCATGCATATGTATTCATAGAAGTTGAAAGCCATGGGCTTGATCTGTATATTTGCTGTTAGAAGGGTTTTGGCTTCTGTTATCCGCCTCTGTGTGATTTTGTTTTCGCCATTGAGAGTTTTGGCTTAAGAAATTGTGTATTTTTAACTTATCTTTTATCTATTTGAATCATCAGGTATTGAAAGACTCTGTTGTATTTTATTTAGTGTGTTGGTTATAGGATGAATGTATAATAACATCTACAAGCAGAAATAAGATTCAATTCTGAACATAGTTTTAATTACATCTGCAGGCTGAAGGGTTGGGCCGTTGGGGTTGTGTTCTTCCTTGATCCTATGATGCATACTGTGTTGTTTAATTACATAAATTTCTCATTGCATATACTGATTGTTCTCACAACATCACAATTTGGGGCTTAAATATTTTTTCTATGTAGCATTTTCTGGTGCAGATAATTTTATTCTTCATAATTTATTTTGTTCAATCCATCAGGCAATTCCATTATTTTTTTTGTCTTATTTTGACAACAAAATCATCTAAATAACGATGTCAACCTCAAATATACATCTATTTTTTGCAATTTGTTTTCTATATATATCTGACGTTTTACTATTTAATTTATTTTCATGGTGGGCTTGGAGTTGGATTATGCCAAGATGACAGGAAGATCCATCAATATTATTTAAAGAAATTTCATCAATTTTATAATTTTCAGTTCAGATCAAGATCAAAGTAAAACTTATTAGGAAAGTGTATATAGTTTTTGACTTGATTATTTCAAGCATCGTATGAGGACATGAAAGAGTATATACTATATATTAATGTTGATTTCTTTAACACTTTATATATTAGGAAATTATTGATTCAATACACAATTTTAATTATCAATGTGGATACTTCAAAAAATATAGTCATTTTAATATAAAAAATTTAAGTAATAATTACTTATTTTTATTGTATATCTTAGATCTGATACTATCCAATTTTGTATTTTCTGTTGCAAAATTTTTTTTTTCGTTAAATTTTATCTTTTTATTGTGCCAAGGGTGTGTCCTAGTGGTTGGACCACTCTTTCCTGTGCCAACAGGTACAAGGTTCGAGCTCATTTGGAAGGGGTGGTGTAGTTAGATAGTTAGATACTATCCTCCTATATGTACTATTTTTTTTATCTTTTTAAATTAATTAAAGTTATCATCTATACTATAATTTTCCGTCACTATTTTAGTGGCTTAGTTCTTGATAAAGACCTGAATTATAGAAAAGAAAATAATAAATTCTTTTTATTTATTAAAATTATAAAGAATTAAGGTTTAATTTTAATCTCCTGTTTTTAAATAGTGTAATATTGCTCTTGGAACATAGGTATATCGTACTAGCAATGCGATATGACTGTAGTTTTATTAAAATGTATTTGACGAGTAAATTTTATTAAAATGTTTTTCATTCTATAATAGATGGCAGCACCATATGTTTTTGTAAGCGATATTACTTCGACAAAGTAGACTTGGAGAATTAAGGTTTGCGTAATAGACTATAGAATGTTTATATAACTGGATTGACCAAGCTAACATCATAGAATTTGTTTTCTTTAATGAAAAGTTACGAAAAATGAATTCGGGATTACTGAATTGACAGAGAATGTGGGTATATCAGTAATGTTACTCCATAATATATCACAATCTATTGATAGAGAAGGTGGGTGTACCGATAATAATACAAGGTTAATTGTAGTTCTGCTTGGACGATATGTGATTGAAGCAGAGATTATAACCGGTAGTCATGTGAGTAATTGAGTTGTCATTCCTGTTGTAGATTATCTTTTAAATTCTAAAAAAAATTTATTATGACAATAAACAAAAGTCAATGTCAACCTATATTGCATATTAGATTATATCTATGTCAACTTGTTTTCACTCATGAATAAATGTAAGTTGTTCTATCAAGATTTAAAAGTAAGTTCGGATTGAAGTTTTTAATGTGATAAAGAAGATAATTCCTCAACCTATACTCAAAATACATTTTACAAATAAACTTTCCAAAATTTAATAGGAAATTTTTTTTATAGTTCTATGATATTTATATCTATATAATTTTTATTTTTTTTACTTAAAAAAATTTATTATAATCTAGAACATGTGAAAAAATTAAAATAGATTTAAAATATCACGTGGCATCGCCCAGGTATTAACACTAGTTACCACTAAGGTAAGTTTCAAAAACACCCTCGTTTAAACAAAATATTACAAACAAACTACCCATTTACTTTATTCTCACATCAAATTACATTTTTTCTCACATCATATTAGACTGACTATTTTTCTTACATCTCATACAACAAAAGGTCACTTTTCTTACATTTTGTGCTACAATTCATTTTTTAATATTCTTTTCAGTTTTAGTCCTTGTATTTTATTTTTTTTTCATTTTATTCATTTTTTTAGATTACTCTATCTTTTAGAATCAACCTAAAATCAACTCTATAATTTTTTTAAAAATCTTAAAATCAACCTATTATCAACTCTATATAAACTCTACATGAAATTTTTAAAAATCAACCTAAAATCAACTCCACAATTTTTTTAAAACCTTAAAATCAACCTAATAGCAACTCTATAAAAACTCGACATAAAGGTTTTTTTGAATCAACCTAAAATCAACTCTAATTTAAAAAAAAAACCGTAAAATCAACATAATATCAACTCGATATAAACTCTAAATGAAATTTTTAAAAATCAACCTAAAATAAACTCTACATAAACTTTTTTAAAACCTAGAAAATAAAATCAACTCAACAAAAACTTTTTTTATACCTTTTTAAAAAATTTTGAAAAACTTGAATAATTTTTTAAAATAAATTTTTTAACACTTTTTAACATTTCACCAATAAAATTTAAAATAATATTATGAAAATTTTAAAATTATTCCTCACTTTTTAAACATTTTTTAACATTTAAAAATGATTGTTAAACTAATATCACAAAAATTCAAAAAAAAAAGCACAGCAGCTAGGGTTACCTTCGAAACCCTAGCCGCCGCCCTAAGCGACCAAATCTGGCCACCACAAGCCTCGGCAAGAGGAGGCGGAGATCGAAGGACGAGGCGGTGATCGACAGATGAGGCAGAGATCAATGAAGACCGACCAAACGAGGCAGAGCTCGATGGAGATCGACCAGAGGAGGAAATGGTGGCGAAAATAGGAGGCAGCGGAAAGAGAAGACGAACGAAAAGAGGAGGCAGCCGAAATAGAGGATGTAGGGAGGGCGAGGAGAGAGAGAGAGGAGTGAATAGATGAAGAGAGGAGAGAGAAAATAAATTAACTGAATGAAAAGAAAGAAAAAAATTGAGGAGCTAATAGAAATCTAGTTTATATATCCTAAGATTCGTAATACAAATTATAAATTACGAGTTTAAATTTAAGAAAACCTACAAATTAGAACCTAGTTGTAAGAAAAGGTTCTCAAGGTCGTTAACAGTGTAATTAATCCTTACCACTATTGCAAGCTGTTTGTTCTGGTCCAGCCCAATATTACAGGGCCTAGCCACAACAGAAAGTCAAGGGTCCAAATCGAACAAGCTCGTAGTTGACAATTAAAGGTTAGTCGTGTAATTTCCCACCTACCCTCATTTACCCATTTACTTCCCCATTTTACTCGCCAACATTTTCACCATCTCTCTCACAGAACCCTAATCGCCGGTTCATTATTCATTTTTCTTTTTTAAAAAAAAAAAACTGTATTATATTTATATTTATTATTCATCGGAAAAAATGGAACTGCTAACCGGCGACCGCCAAGTCCCGAACTCCAGAGACTTCCCAGAGCACATATCACCAATCCCGGCAATCGTAGACCTTCTCTTCTCACACCCTACTCCTATTCTTCAACCATCTGGTGCCAACCTCCACAACGTTCCGCCACAAAAGCTTCGTCCGGTACGAGGAAATGGCGGAAGAGCTCCGTCAAACACCCAGGCCAATAATCTTTTCCCACGCCAGATTTACGGAACTCTCGAGAATTTGGGGCTTTGTGGGTTTAGTAGTGAGTGCTTCGAAACGACTGTGAAAGTAGAGGCAGATGACGTGGCAGCGAGTGTTGGAGTTTCGGGCGCCAAGGATCCGGACCAGAATTTGTTTGAGGAGGACGAAAGCAGGTTAGTTCTCTTCTCTCTTTCTCGAATTCTATTTAGTTGGAAAATAAATTTAATTATTTTATTTTGTGTTGAGATTATATTATTTGGATATGGCAAATTAACTGCTCCTTTAACGTTCTTATTCTCTTCCTCGTTGGAACGTTACCATTGATCTCTTTTTTACATTCTCAAATTTCTCTACCCATAAAGCTGAAATAGAACTTCAAATTGACAAACCAAATTAAGGAAAAAAGGATGATGGAGAGCAACGGAGAGGGAGGTATGGAGGGAATGGATTGCAACAAATTAGAAAAATGGGACGAAACTCGCATGAGCGTATTTGATGACAATTGTGCCTTTCACCAAAATTTGATCTTTGTGATGATGTGGCTTTGATCTGGGTCGTGTTGTGTCGGGAAGATGTTGAGAATTGATGATTAGTAGATTTTTTGTTATGAAATGTAGATTCAGAAATTAAAATGGAAGTTCTGAAAAGGAGTTGTTGGGTGAGATTTGATTAGAGCCTAAAGACTTAACTAGGGTTCCAGCCGCCTTAAATGAAAAGAGACTTGGTTGTGATGTTTCGGTGTATCTAGGGGCAAATGGAAACGAAGAGAGTAGAGGGGAAACATGGTAAGAAATGGTAACTGGAAGCTGTGCCCTTGGGGAAAATCACAGAGCTTGTGTAGCATTGTCGTGTTTGTGCAATGGTAGTACTTTATCAAGAATGAGTTAAAAGTTAATGAACAAAGTCCAAATACTGTTAGAATTTAAGTTTCTAACCTAGATCATTACAGTAAGACCTACTTAATTAACACTTTACCAGAATTTTTTTCTTTGAAACATTAACTGGATTATCATTTGTCAGCTCATCGTCAGACGATGATTCTCTGTCAATGGCTGTTGAAGACTCTGTTAACCCGAAGAGAAAAAGAAAAAGGAGGAAAAAGATTGAGGAATTTTTGGGGAGTTTAGTGAAGAAAGTGATGGAGAAGCAGGAGCAAATGCATCAGCAGTTGATAGATATGATCGAAAGGAGAGAGAGGGGGAGGATAATCAGAGAAGAAGCCTGGAAGCAGAAAGAGATGGAGAGGATAAAAAGGGAGGAGAAGATAAGGGAGCAAGAGACATCTCGCAGCTTAGCCCTGATATCCTTCATCGAGAATGTATTAGGACATAAATCCGAATTTCTTCAACCATCCACAACTACACAATCAGAAGACAACGGAAGCAAAGATGAAGGCAAAAGATTTCAAGTGTGAAGAAAGTGATACAAATAACAAAAGGTGGGCAGAAGTTGAAGTACAAGTACCGATCATGCTTCGAACAGCTTGGGAACGGCGGTTGCTAGGTTTTGGCTCTAAAGGCTCTAATGTTTGGGATGAAATATCTGCAGGAATGCAGAATATGGGCTATAACCGTACAGCGAAGAAGTGCAAAGAGAAATGGGAAAACATCAAAAAGTACAACAAAAACTCGTCTGGAAATGGGGAATTGAAGCAGCATAACAATGGCGCATACCCCTTTTTACAGGGACCAAACTTGCAGGATTCTGACTTGTCATGCAAAAGTGGCACAAAAGTGGACTGATTAACCAGGTAAATGGAAATTGTTTGAAACAAACGAACAATGAAAATGAGGTAAGTACTAAGTATTGGTAGGGTGTAGATATTTCAGATCTTAGTTGTGATCTGTCAATAACTAAAATTTTGGAGGCTCACATGAAGTAGTCTTGTCTTCATATGCTTTTTTATATGAGCTTTGTATTTACATTTGCTTCTGATGTAAACATTGCTGAATCATTGATTTTATTTGTGTTCTCTTTGCGGGAACAAGTGCAAATGTCAATTAGAGAAAGCATATCTGAAGCCAATTTTGTACAATGACATTTGTTCGAGGTAAATTTAGTAGGAGTAGATTGTAGAAGTCTATTGCATACCTCTTCTTTATACAAAGACAACGGGGTGTTTGTTGTTGGTAGATTGAGTATCAAATAGAATATGCAAATTGTATGTTGGTAGATTACATATGAAAAAACTAAGTCGGTGCATGTCTTTTGAGTGCTATTCCAATATGCTGTCTCTCAAACACCCCCGCCAAACAAAACACTATCTTCTCATGTGATTACCCATATGCTTAGTTTAACTCATATCTTTTACTCGTATCATTCTTTTTATTTGCGGATTGTGAGTATATCAGTAGGATATTCATTTATCTATTGTTGTAGATTTATTAACCTACATAGTAATAATATACTATTAATGTTAGATAACGTTCACAAAATACAACAAAAATAGACATGACCTCGATACTCCAAAAAACATAATTTTCTAATAAAGACAGTACATACACTTGACTTGCCAATGAAACATATATATTTTTCTGAAATATTTATACTATATAATAAACATGATATGCACTAATATTTAAAGTGCCTTTGTATCTCTCTAAAATATGCAACGAAGCATATGGGTTTTATGAAATATTTTAAATATATAAAAATACCGAGGTACATGAATGAAAATATATGAGTGAAGATTTGAATGATTCTGTATAAATTCATCAAAAAATGTTTCGAATAAAAAATTAAAGAAAAGTCGTTTGTTTAGTAAATTAGTGGAGAAAGTAAACAAATAATCCTAAACTTTATTAATAGTCATTTTCTACAAATAAATCTTCCCGCAATTTCAAATTAATAGTCGTTTAAGTCTTCAACTTATAGATTAAAAAATTGTCTAAATTTTGAGTTAAATTTACTTTTTTATCTGTTGTAATTTTTTTACCATTTCACATAATCTTAAAAATAATAAGCGATACATTTTATTTCACATGTTAGGATACTTTGACTATTTGGAATGGCAAATGGAAGTTAGAAGAAATTTGATTCATAATTTATTTTTTGAGAGTTTGTACGGAACTCAATTCTATTTATAATTTGAAAATAAATATAAATACTTTCTTAAATTTGTAAAACGAAAATCAGTTTGTAACCAATAAAAAATTATTTAGAGTGAATTATTTTAAAACGGAGAAGTAAGATTATGAATTATGCGTTTTAATTAGCCATTTTCCAAAGATTGTTTTACTTGTTCATCATTGGCGAAATAACTTATTTTGTCATTTCATCCAATAATAGCCTTGGTATTGACTCCAGTATTTATGTGATTAATACATCATATAAACAAAATAGAAGAAAAGTGAAAAATGATTTACACTTGATAATTATCAAAATCCAATAACTAATAAAGAAAACTAAAGAAATAACACTATTTATTAAATAAAACTCGAATAAATTAATTCGGAAAAACAACACATTACAACAAAAAAAACCTTGAAAAAAATGAGGAAACACTAATTTAGGGGAAAAAAAGAAATGAAAATTACATATATATATATATATATATATATATATATATATATATATATATATATATTTATTTAGAAGAAGATGCTTCATGAAGAAAGTAGAGAATTACAAGTAAAATAAGAGGGAAGAAGAGTAGAGCCAAAGCAGGAGGCGGTTGCAACGAACCCATCCCCAATGGAGCCAACAATAAAATACCAACAATAACCAGCATAACCACGGTCGAACCGACGCCCCAACCACTCTGGTTTTGATCCATCTCTTTCCTTAATTCTTTTTTTTTATTACTCTTAAATAGTTGATAAATTCTTCATTTGTTTAGTACTGAAATTTTGCCAAGTTTTGATGAAAAAATGTATATTTATATGCAAAATATTTGCACTGTGGTGGCTACTGGTGAAGGATTACAATGGTATCAAAAGATGCAAGTGACAACTTTGAACGACATGTCTAATTCGTGTTTCTATGTTTGGAGAAAATACTTCATTTGAAATAATCCCAATTTAGTTATTGCCAATTTAGTATTCTATCTCCGTTTTGTTGTATTTCTTTTGGAGCCATATAGGAAAGTTTGTTTATACTAAAATTGACTAATAAATACTAGTTTGAATAGTCAATGATTACATTTATGGTAGATAAGAACACACATCCACTTTTAAACAAGTTTGATCTTTCTTAAATAATTAAATCACGGCATTTAGACTATCTAAGATTATTGATTAATGATAAACAGATAGCAAAAAAAGCTTCATTCCTCCCTAAATAGTGACAAAGTTCTCGCTTTTAACAAAGCGAGAACTACAATAGAGCTACCTTAAGATAGTTTGTGGCCATTGGTAAAAATTATTTTAATGATTTTAGATATTATTTAGATTCATTTTTTATTATTTAAAAGTATATTAATTAATTTTGTGTCAAGTTAAAAATAAATTTCATTAACTTGCACCTTAAACAATTTTTTTTCCACTGAAAATGTGTGAAACAAAATTAAAAAAGATTGCATCTGTAAAATGAATTTATGTTCTTTTTAATTTAGTATTATAAGCTATGTTTTCATTTTTACGATTACTATTCTAGTAAAAAATATATATTCAAACCCCAATGCACAATTTTTATTATTTGAATTGAACCTGAAACCTTAAATCAATAACACACAACCAACCATTTGAGCTAACCTCAAGTGACAATGCACAATTCATTTTATTGTTTAGAAGTAATGAAATTTTAAACCAAAAAAACAACAAAATTTCAATGACAGAGTCACCAAAATTATCATATAACTAGGATTTTAATAATTTTAAAAGTAAACTAAAGAGAAAAAAATTTCACTTAAGAAATTTAAAATTATTTGAGTAATAATCAAGTATGCACGAAATGTTTTCAATGTCATAGTCAAATTCAACATATAATTACAATTATCACATATTTTTTAGTGTTTTTACATTTTTCTTTAAATTAAAGTTTTTTATTAGGCTTACCCTTTTTTTGAAAAAGCTTTTCAGAGCTTTAAAGTTGTTTTTCCTTTTTTAAATTAAATTTCTCCAATTATAAATATAAATAAAAGAATTTGTTATTTATGACCTAATATAAGTTTTATTTTTTTAATTTAAGAATTTATTAAATTTTCAAGGCGCCCTACTTTGAATCACAAGCCTTTTAGTGGCGCGTTCCTTGAGCCGTCGCTAAACTACAAGTTTTTACTGTATCTGTATAGCAAAAAAAATTCTCGGCATGTTTGGTTTGGGACTTCGTGCGAGAAGTTAGCGACACATTTGGCAATAAAATTTTGTTGATAATGTAATAAAACTATGGTTAGATCCGTTTGTAATCAAGAGATAATCATCCGATGTTTCAGATGATGATTTGAGTGATTCAAGTTGGGTATGAAATGGTAGGAATTGACTTGAATCGAGTTAGAATTGATTTAGCATGAGAAAAATATGCAAAATCTGTAGTAAAAACGCGCATCACGTTGATAGAGATGTGAGTACCTGTTTGATTTAAAATATGCAGAATAACGCCTTATATTTTTACCCGACATGTTTGTGACCATATTTTCTACCTGCTTGATTTAAATTGGGTTATGCCGCCAACTAGAGTGGAGTTTTTGAGTATGGTACAGCGTTTTTGGAGGTAAATTACAGTCTATATTTTGGAGAGCTTTTTGGCAAATTGTGGTACGAGAACTATGGAAGGACAGAAACAAAGAATTTTCTCGAGAAATACAACTTCCAAGCATGACTTGGCACATAGATGCGTTAGTCAAGTCGTTTTTTGGATTAAGTGCTTTGATAATACATTCCTTTTTTTTTTTCTTTTATCATTTTATAAAGGTAAGACGATTGATAAAATTTATTTTTTATTTCCACCAAAGTTCTTTGTATGGAGAGCTTAAACCGTTCTTTGTATAGAGTTTTTTTTTTCATTTTGCTAACTGATTATTTTGGTGATTCGGTTTCTTAATAAAATTTTGGCATATAAAAAAAATATGCGAGCACCTTGTAGAGTGACATCAACAGCATTTGAACTCATTTTAGCTACCTCTCGACAAGAGACGAGTGTTTGTAGAGAGGGACACACATCTCCTAAATAGAATCTCACTTGCACATTTTCCTATTTTTTTCACAAGCTAATACATAAGCTCCTCCGTTCAACTCTAGAATCCGTCACGCTGTAGAGCCCTCTCGCACTAGGGAAAGCCTCTTTCATCCTTTTGATAAAGGATTGCAATGGTAAAGCCTTGAAAGATGTACACAAGCAACAAATTTGAACATGTACACGATGTATGTTTTTATGTGTTAGATAAAGTGGTTTGGCATGACGGATCCATTAAATATCAAATTTGATTTGGTCAAGATTTTAAAACAATATTTTCTAATAATTGTACATTTTCATACTTATCTTGATGAATTAAATGCCATAATTGTACATTTTAAAATAATATTTTACAAAATAGAATTTCAAAAAAATATTGGTAGAAAACACAAATTTATACAATTTTCAAACCATTTTTATTTTAAAAAATTTATAAAATTATGAAAAATATATCTTAAAATCTAAAAAATTGTAAATTATAAAATTGGCTAAAAATTTGAAAAAATTGGATGGTCCAAATAGTATTCACGCTTTCCCACTCGCCCATGCGCATGAACGCACCACTGCTTAATTTTTCACCACATGTCAGCATACAACAAGGCCACGTGTCAAGCGCATGGCTTGTGGCATTACCTGATAGGTCCACACCTTATTGACATGGCACAACTGTCCAGGTTGGCATAGCCACATGGCATGCCATGTGGCATTCAGGTAGCTGTAATATGGCACCACTGGCCGCATTTCACCTCTTATTTGGGTCCACGTTGCTGACGTGGCACCCAATCATGTGGCAATGATGTGTCTGTGACTTGGAACCACATGCCACATCTCACTCAATTGTTCGTCCACATCAGCTGCCTATGGCACATAGTCACACTGCCACCTGTCAATGATCAGGTTTCGGCTCAAATTTATATATGGGAGAACGTAAGGGAGAGAGGAGAGAAAGAAGTTCTATTGATGGTGACGAGAAAAAATAAACAGACAAATGCAGAGATGTGTTCTAAATCTAAGTATATATAGAGGGTAGGATGTTAATGCAAGCTTGCGTTAATGCTATCAATTTAAAAGTCGCGTGAAGGACCAATTCGCAGTCGTGTCAAATAGTAGGAACATACTTCCTAAATTCATCAAACTTAAGCAACTTGGAAATTATTTTTTCCAAAATAAAAAGCAAATTTCAGGAGACAAAAGCGTGCTTGCTTGGTGCTTGTAACGATAATGACTATGTGTTAGTACGTATAATTACCAAAGCTAGTGATTTTATGTGGGTTTATTGTTTCTGCAATGAAATAAAACAGGAATCCTCGTTGACGTCGCCCATTGTTGCCACCTGGCTCCACTTGGTAGAAGCATAAGCATTGACACTTGCCCTCCATTTTCAAGTTACTTATAACTTGCCCATCCATCAATCCATCTTCACTAGCTATCAAACTAGCAACACATATAAACTTAATAAAGGGCTCA
>CAODLS010280081.1:0-13927 GCA_948243855.1 Flueggea neowawraea | reverse complement strand
TTTGATTGTGATTTTTCGTGAGTGCATCTTGGCTTGTTTTCGATGAAAAAATGTTTGCTTTCGCTGTGTTAAACCTCTGATAAATGTACATCGAAACCCTGCAGTGGTATCAGAGACACCTCATGCTAAAAATCATCAAAGCATGTTACTGAATTTTGGTTTTGAAGATAAATAGGATGCATACCTTGCCATTCAATTGATTCCAAGGCAAAGCCGAATTAGTGAGTGCCATTTTCAAAAGGAGGAAATTAGTTTGTGAGTTTTAGAATAGAGATTCTAAAAGAAGTGCTAGCACATATTAGCCTAATCAATGATCTTTTGTGTGTGTAAGAGTAGAGGGGAGTTGTCTTTTGGCAGTCCCTATTCTCAATTGCATTCTGCTCAAAACAAACAAAAGAGGAGGAGAAACCAATTCGGTAATACCTTGCTTTTGGAGAAAAGCAATTCGAAAAAGATTTTAAGGTACATATATTCAACCAGTTCAATTAATTATGATTACATACAATGTTCCTGGATGTTTCTTGTGTGATATTATTGGTTGTTCCACTGCGTTTGATGTTGTTTATTTGCATAAAAACACAACAAATGATGTTTATGCCCAAACATCTCTGGTGAGTGCCACCAACAACAACCTCTACATTATGATCATTCCACAACTTCGAGACCATAATCCCAAAAATTAAGGACCAAAAGATATTGTAATACCCCGTCGATTTTTGATCGGATTCCCTGTAATGTTCCATTCAGCTCTGTTTTGATCTTGGTTGTTGGAGTGTTGAGTGAATGATTGATGGTTTTAATGGGATTACTCGAGTTAGATTTTGTGTAACTCGAGTAAGATGAACCACATATAACTCGAGTTAGTTGTGAGATAACTCGAGTAAGATGAGGTCTATATAAATCGAGTAAGCCAGTTGGTTACTCGAGTAAGCTGTGCTTTTGGGTCGTGTATCTGGGTAGCTCAACTCAGGTTATCAAGAGCTACTACTTGATTTAGCCATGCGTAACTCGAGTAAGCCTTCCTCTAACTCTAGTTAGAGCAAAGGCCTATATATATACCTCACCCGATTCTTTCGGCCCCATTTCCTCATTTCTCACTCAAATCGCTCTCATTTCATCCAGAGGCCATTTTGGTTGATTCTCCTTCCTTCCTAACCATTTTTGAGGTAAGATTAAGCTTCTAAACCCATCTTTTCCTCGTTTATGCATAATTGTTCATATTAGGGTTTTGAACAATTGTTCATAAGTTCGTATTGGTGTTGTGTCTGTAAGTATGGTTGTTAGGGGTTGCTATATTGTGATATTGGGGGTCTATAAACACCTAGAGATAACCTAGATTCATGGGAATCGAGGATGGTTATAAATGGGTTTGATTCATTTCAGGTTGGCTCAATCTTGCGTGATTTCAAGTTGCTTTGATGGTTGTGACCATAGATTCGTGTTTAGGGGATTGTTTAGAGCCAATGTGGGTGATTGGTGTCCATTTCTTTAGGTTAAATCGAGTTGAATAATTTTTGGAAATTCTGGGTAAGTGGATAACTCGAGTAAGCTGTTGGCCAACTCGAGTTAGTCATGCAGTGGATAACTCGAGTTAGCTCATTGTCTACTTGAGTAAGTTATGAGATGGATAACTCGAGTAACCATTTTGGCAAACTCGAGTTAGCCATGGTTCTGAGGGACCAAAATGTGTCATTTTTGATACTTTGCATACTTGTAATTTCTGAGAGTTCGGGGACTTATTTGGGGATTCTGACTATTTGAAAAAGATAGTTAGCTATCCAAGAATAGTTTGAGGACCATTTTATAATTTGTCAAGTCCCAAGAACTAGAACATAATTTTACACTGGTCGAGGACCAAACTATAATTTTACATAGATTTTGGCTTGTGGATCCAAAGCGATAGATTATCATTCGATATGGATTATTTGAGATCTTTGAGAGTATGCACCTGCATTTGCACATCATACATCTGGTATTGCCAAAATACCGTATTTTGATCTGTCTTTGATATATCTGTTGATATATATTCGGTGGTTCAGCTTTTGGTTTTTGGCCGCGAGATCAGCCACCGACGAGTAGGGCTTGATTGACGATTGTACTTGGATTTCCAGGTGAGTGAATAACAACTTCAGACACATAGGCTGTGTCTCAAAACTTCTATTATGTTTTTGTTGTGCTGAACATATTCTGGAATTTGACTAATTTAAGGACTAATGATAAAATGATTATGTGTTATTAATAAGGACTCTGTTTTGAAACTAATATATAGGTAAAATATATCTTCTCTCTGATTTTGATTCTGCTTTGTACGCTTTGCTTTCATACTATATACTACTATGTTTTATTTTCTGATATGAGGCACCTATGCTACGGGGTCGAAGTAACCTTTCGTATACCAATGATCTGATAAATCACAACTGTTGACTTCGAATTTGATGATGATGATTGCAAAACATCCATGAAAGATGTGCTAAGTTGTAGACTTGTTGATATGCACTCACAACGCACGTTACACATGTGCAAGCCAAGTTCATCATGATGAAAATAACTTTAAGGTGTGTTACAATGCATACAAGGCATGTAGATCATTCCTTCCAGAAATACAAAGTATCATACGATCATTAACGCATGATAATGAAGCTACAACACACTCTATACACTTGTCAGATAACACAAGGTACGTTGTAAAGCGAAAGATGCTATGTTTGATGAATTTCACAACGCACGTTACAACAATTGTAACGCATGTTGTCGGGGTTGAATGTGGACAAAGCCAAGACGCTTCTCGGGATTTGAATTAGAATATTCTCTGACATGCTGACGTGGATTAAAGGTACGATCTTGAATTAAGTCGACAATGCACGTTGCAGAGTGTGCAATTGTGCATATTTTGGAATGAAGATCAATGCACGTTGAGCAAGCCACAAGTCACGTTAATGTATGATCAATGCACGTTGAAAGAGATACAATGCACATAGAGGAAAGTGCATTCAAGGCCATGGCTACCAGAGTTCTTGCAAGGCAAGTATATGGGTTATCAAGTAACACAGAACTCAATGGAAAAAAGTAAAACACACGTAGATGAAGATACAATGTGTGTTGTACAAGGTGATTTTTTTAAAACAAAATGTTTCATTCTCTCACAACGGCTACTTCGAGGCTTCAACGGCTATATCTTCAAGAGTGGCTATAAATAGAAGTCCAAGGTCATAATTAAGATAAGAGAGACATTTACTAAGACTTGCTATTTACTTTCTGTCTCACTTCTACCTTTCTAACCCATTTGAGCTATTTACTTGCTATCTTACTGTTGGGTTTGAGCGAGCTTTAATCCGCTATACACTTGGGTTAAATTTGTGACAAGCAAGGTTGTTTGCTTGGGGAAGATATTGGAATTCGTAACTAAAATATGGCATTCATATAAAGGATATCACGAAATTAACAAAAAATTTATCCTAGAATTCCACCAAGGATCCATGCATATCAACATAAACGATTAGGGTTAGGGTTTTATCTTAAAACCAAAAATTGATTGTATGAACAAATGAATTATTGATGTAGCTTTTAGTGTTAAAAATGAACCACAGTTCTTCACGTTGCCTTTGCGCGAACGTGTCTTAAGGTATCCACACAAACAAACTTTCTTGAATTGTTGGAGTGTACTAGCACTTAGAATCTCTATTATAATTCTCACAAATAATTTTCTCTCTTTGTTTGTGACACTTACAAATTTCGCTTTGCTATTGCCATGAGAAATAAGACTAGGGTGTGCTCCTATTTATAGGCATATGTGAAAACCTAAATAGGTGCACTAGGGTTAGCCAAAACCCTCTCATTGTCCCTCAAGAATTCGGCCATACCAAATCAAGAAGGAGTGTGCTGAATTCCTTCTTAATTTGGGTGCCAAATTCTCTTTCTTGGCAACCAATAATTCGACCACTCTCTCCTTTTTAGGAAGAGTGTGCCAAATCTTTTTTAGCCCTACTAGGGTTTGCCTCTTCTTGTCACACAAGAATATATGCTTCCGAATTAATTAAACATTCTTTAAAATTCAGTACACTCTCCTAAAATATAGGAGGAAAAATTTGGCCATCACTCCTAAAAAATAGGAGATGAATTTCGGCCAACACACCAAAACCCTAGTCCCATGTGAGCTAGGTTTTCTATCCCTTGTCAAACAAGTATATGGATTCCTAATCCAATAAGTAGGTGTGCCGAATTTTTAAGGATTTATTAATGTTTGTTGGGCTTTTAATTTTATGATACATTATCATTAAATAAATCACTCTATTACTAATATTTATGGGCCAAATTTATGTCACACGTAAATAAACCCAAAACAAGATTAATAAGTGAATTATATTAAAAGTCCATTACATTAATGGATAATTCCTTAAATCATATTTAGGAATTAAACCCTGAATTATCAATAATTAATCAAATTAATTATCTCAATAATTCAACTACCAAAAGAGAGAACATTTGTAATCCAATCCAATTCGTTTTAGTGTGTGACCTAATAGACCCACTTGAAATTGGCAATGGGACTCGTCCAAAAACTTGGGCCCAAAGTCCATAAGCGGTATCTAGTAATTCATTATGGCAACCTAAAATCAAGTGGAGTCGGTGATCCGAGTTAACCTTTCATAGTTTGATATTTAGTCCTTTTGTCTCACGATATCTATATTAAGCATAAGGCATGATCACATGTCAACCTTATATTGCTTAATGCATTTCTTGATCCTAAGTAAATTGATATACAAATGACATTGATAAACCCTTTTATCAATTCATTTGAAAATGCATACATTCCAGCAATATTACTCATTCTTTGCCTTTGGAGGAGTTAATTAGTTCTTTACTTATGAAATGAGTATGAAAGAAGATGAAGAAAAAGAAGGCAAGAGGAAGAAGAGGACATATTTGGGTATTGCATTGAAAGCTTCAAAGTGCATTGAAAGCTCAAGCTCAAGCTCAAGTAAAGATGATGATGATAAAGAGGATGAGTTTGAGGACATGGAATACCTCACAAAGAGATTTTTCAAGTTCCTCAGTAAAGAAAAAGGTGCAAAGGAGGCAAACAATAAGAAAAGCAAGCTCATTTGCTACGGATGTCATAAATCGGGTCATGTTAGACCAGATCGCCCTCATTTGAAAAAAAAACATAGAAAAAGGAGGAAAAGAAGATCCCTTGAAGGTGATTCAAGTTCCAGTAGTGATGATGAAATTGGAGGAGTATGCTTGTCTGTAATCAAGGCCAAGGAAAAAATAAAAAATGTGGTACCATTTCCTTGAACTCAAATTATTTTTTTTGTGCACATTGCATTTCATGTTTTTAAATTGATATCTCTTGATGCATAAACGGATTTTGTGATTTTCAAAGGGGGAGATATATTTTTTTACTGCTGTGCACATTTTGAAACAAAAAGGGGGAGTTTTCTTTCCAAAATTATTTATTTGATAAAATGCATTTACTTAGGGAGAGTTTAAATTGTGCATTTGATTATTTGGGAGAGAAATGTTTTTAACCTTTTTGATGATACAAAAAGGGGGAGAAGTGTGCATGAATTTGATTAAGTTTTTTATCATTTCACATATCTCTTACAATTGGTATCATATGTTATAATTGGTATCATATTGCCTTGAACATTGTGCTTATTATTGTGTTAGACTAACCAAGTGACAAGAAGTCAAATCCTTGATCAAATTGTTTGTTATTGATGAAAAGATGTTCAAATTCTTGTATGTTTTGTCATCATCAAAAAGGGGGAGATTGTTGACTTTGGTTTTGATGATGATGATTGCAAAACATCCATGAAAGATGTGACAAGTTGCAGACTTGCTGACATGCACTCACAATGCATGTTACACATGTGCAAGCCATGTTGATCATGATGAAAATGACATTAAGGCGCGTTACAATGCATACAAGGCACGTAGATAATTCTCTCTAGAAATACAAAGTATCAAATGATCATTAACGCACGCTAAAGAAGCTACAAAGCACGTTATACACTTGTCGGATAACACAAGGCGCGTTGTAGAGAGAAAGAAGCTATCTTTGGCGAATTCCACAATGCACGTTACAACAATTGCAACACACGTTGATGGGGTCGAATGTGGATAAAGCCAAGACGCTCATCATGATTTGAATTTGAATATTCTCTAACATGTTCACGTGGATTAAAGGTCCGATCTTGAAATCAATTCGACAACGCACATTGCAGAGTTTGCAATGCACGTTGAAGAATCATTGGGTGATTGTGCATACTCTGGATTGAAGATCAATGCACGTTGAGCAATCCACAAGTCACGTTGATGTATGATCAACGTACGTTGAAAGAGAAACAACACACGTAGAGGAAAGTTCATTCAAGGTCGTGGATACTATAGTTCTTACAAGGCACATAAATGGGTTATCAAGTCATGCAAAACTAAATGGAACAAAGTACAACGCACGTAGATGACGATACAATGCACGTTGTACAAGATGACGTCATTTAAAACAGAATGTTTCATTTTCTCACAACAGCTACTTCGAGGCTCCAATGGCTCTATCTTCAAGAGTGGCTATAAATAGACGTCCAAGGTCAGAAGTCAGACAAGAGAGACATTTGTTAAGACTTGCTATTTACTTTCTCTCTCACTTCTATCTTTCTAACCTATTTTAGCTATTTACTTGCTATCTTACTGTTGGGTTTGAGCGAGCTTTAATCTGTTACACACTTAGGTTAAATTTGTGACAAGCAAGGTTGTTTGCTTGGGGTAGATAGGTTTTCTTATTGTTCCTTAGAAAAACAAAAGTGGTTGCTAGTAAGCCTTAGAAAACTAGACTTCAGTTTGTTTGTTGATCGTGTAAAAACAAGTGGTTCGGTTTCCCAGTTGATCCCACAAAAACTAGAGGTCAGGTTTGCTAGTTGAGCCCGCAAAAACTAGTGATTAGGTTTCCTAGTTGATCCCGCAAAAACTAGAGGAATGTTCTCTTGTTGAGCCCGCAAAAAACAAGGTGTAAAGGTTGCTTGTTGATCCTGCAAAAACAAGGTGTAACGGTTTTCCTCCACCCACAAGTGAGGAAGAATCTTTAGTGGATTGGAATTCTCTAGTGGAGCTAGAGGGGTGGATGTAGGTCAAGGATGACCGAACCACTATAAAACGAATTTGTGCTTTCTTTCCTTACTCTCTCTTATTTACTTGCTTTGCACTTGCATTTGATTTATATTATTGTTGAGTGTGGATTGGATCTTTAGAACTTTCGCATTTACACTTTGATTTAAGTTTGAAAGAAAAACTTTGTTATTAGTTTTAGTTTCAAAAGATTTTCAACAAAGTTTTTAACTTTCTAAAAATCCAATTCACCCTCCTCTTGGATTGCCATTCTATTTCTCTACAGTTGTTATTAGAGATTGTGCTCTTGATAAATTTCTGGTTTAACAACCAAATAGTTAAAGATTCCAAAAAAAATGGCATTTTTAGATAGCATTCATAGATATGAAGGTTTGACAATTAATTGTGCTCCTTTCTTTGATGGCAATTATTATATCTATTGGAATACAAGGATGAGGGTGTTCCTACAATCATAAAATGTGGACATTTGGGATGTTGTTGAACAAGGTCCATTTGTCCCACCAAAGCTTGTGAATGGAAGCTTGGTAAAAAAGCCTAAAGAGGAGTGGAATGAAAATGTCAAAAGGTGAATCTCTTACAACCACAAAGCTATACTCATTCTTTACTGTTCCTTGAGAAAATCTCAGTTCAATGAGGTTGAACAATGCTCTACTGCTTAAGAAATTTGGCAAACTTTGGAGGTTATCTATGAGGGAACACGCCAAGTCAAAGAGAATAAAATTTCTCTTTTTGTTCACAAATATGAGTTGTTCAAGATGGAGGAAGAAGAATCCATCCAATAAATGTTTGACCGATTCAATGACATTCTCAATGGCCTCAATTCTCTTGGCAAATCATATACAAATTCTGAGGCTGTGGGAAAATTTTAAGGGCTTTGCCATAAACATGGGCTTCCAAGAAAGATGCAATTTTAGAAGCTAAGGATTTAAATTCTTTGCCTTTGGAGGAGTTAATTGGTTCTTTACTTACTCATAAAATGAGTATAAAGAAGATGAAGAAAAAGAAGGCAAGAAGAAGAAGAGGACATATTTGGGTAATTCATTGAAAGCTTCAAAGTGTATTGAAAGCTCAAGCTCAAGTGAGGATGATGATGATGAAGAGGATGAGTTTGAGGACATGGAATACCTCACAAAGAGATTTTGCAAGTTCCTCAGTAGAGAAAAAGGTGCAAAGGAGGAAGAAAAGCAAGCTCATTTGCTATGAATGTCATAAACTGGGTCATGTTAGATCGGATCACCCTCATTTGAAAAAGCATAGAAAAAGGAGGAAAGGAAGATCCCTTGACGGTGATTCAAGTTCCAGTAGTGATGATGAAATTTGTAGGAGTATGCTTGGCTGCAATCAAGGCCAAGGAAAAAATCGAAAATGTGGTACCATTTCCTTGAACTCAATTTTTTTGTGTACATTCCATTATATGTTTTTAAAGTGATATCTCTTCAAGCATAAACTGATTTTGTGCTTTTCAAATGGGGGGAGATATATTTTTTTTTACTGCTGTGCACATTTTGAAACAAAAAAAGGGGAGTTTTCTTTGCAAAATCATTTATTTGATAATATGCATTTACTTAGGGGGAGTTAAAATTGTGCATTTGATTATTTGGGAGAGAAATGTTTTTAACCTTTTTTATGATACAAAAAGGGGGAGAAGTGTGCATGAATTTGATTAAGTGTTTTATCATTTCACATATCTCTTACAAATGGTATCATACATTACAATTGGTATCATATTGCCTTGAACATTGTGCTTATTATTATGTTAGACTAACCAAGTGACAAGGAGTGAAATCCTTGATCAAATTGTTTGTTATTGATGAATAGATGTTCAAATTCTTGTATGTTTTGTCATCATCAAAAAGCGGGAAATTTTTGACTTTGGTTTTCATGATGATGATTGCAAAACATCTTTGAAAGATGTGTTAAGTTGCAGACTTGTTGATATGCACTCACAATGCACGTTACACATGTGCAAGCCACGTTGATCATGATGAAAATGACATTAAGGTGCGTTACAATGCATACAAGGCACGTAGATCATTCCTTCTGGAAATACAAAGTATCAAATGATCATTAACGCCCGCTAAGGAAGCTACAACACATGTTATACACTTGACAGATAACACAAGGCACGTTGTAGAGAGAAAGATGCTATCTTTGATGAATTGCACAATGCATGTTACAACAATTGCAATGCACATTGACAGGGTCAAATGTGGACAAAGCCAAGACACTCATTGGGATTTGAATTTGAATATTCTCTGACATACTCACGTGGATTAAAGGTCTGATCTTGAAATCAAGTCGACAACGCACATTGCAGAGTGTGCAACGCACGTTGAAGAATCACTGGGTGATTGTGCATACTCTGGATTGAAGATCAACGCATGTTGAGCAAGCCACAAGTCATGTTGATATATGATCAACACATGTTGAAAGAGATACAACACATGTAGAGGAAAGTTCATTCAAAGTTTTGGCTACTAGAGTTCTTGCAAGGCACGTAGATGGGTTATCAATTCACGCATAACTAAATGGAACAAAGTACAATGAACGTAGATGACGATACAATGCATGTTGTACAAGATGACGTCGTTTAAAACAAAATGTTTCATTCTCTCACAACGGCCACTTCGAGGCTCGAATGGCTATATCATCAAGAGTGGCTATAAATAGACGTACAAGGTCAGAAGTAAGATAAGAGAGACATTTGTTAAGACTTTCTATTTACTTTCTCTTTCACTTTTATCTTTCTAACCCATTTGAACTATTTACTTGCTATCTTACTATTGGATTTGAGCGAGCTTTAATCTGTTATACACTTGGGTTAAATTTGTGACAAGCAAGGTTGTTTGCTTGGGATAGATAGATTTTCTTATTATGCCTTAGAAAAACAAGAATGATTACTAGTGAGCCTTGGAAAACTAGAGTTCGGTTTGCTTGTTGATCATGTAAAAACAAATGGTTTGGTTTCCTAGTTGATCCCGCAAAAACTAGAGGTCAGGTTTGCTAGTTGAGCATACAAAAACTAGTGATTAGGTTTCCTAGTTGATCCCGCAAAAACTAGAGGAATGTTTCTTGTTGAGTCCACAAAAATAAGGTGTAAAGGTTGCTTGTTGATCCTGCAAAAACAAGGTGTGACGGTTTCCCTCCACTCGCAAGTGAGGAAGAATCTTTAGTGGATTGGAATTCTCTAGTGGAGCTAGAGGGGTGGACGTAGGTCAAGGAGGACCAAACCACTATAAAACGGATTTGTTCTTTCTTTCCTTACTCTCTCTTATTTACTTGCTTTGCACTTGCATTTGATTTACATTATTGTTGAATGTGGATTGAATCTTTAAAACTTCCGCATTTACACTTTGATTTACGTTTGAAAGAAAAACTTTGTTATTAGTTTTAGTTTCAAAATATTTTCAACAAAGTTTTTAACTTGTTAAAAATCTAATTCACTCCCTCTTGGTTTGCCATTCTATTTTTCTATAATTTTTATAAGAGATTGTGCTCTTGATAAATTTTGAATTAACAACCAAAGAGTTAAAGATTCCAAAAAAAATGGCACTTTTAGATAGCATCCAAATATATGAAGGTTTGGCAATTAATCATGCTCCTTTCTTTGATGGTAGTGATTATATCTATTGGAATACAAGGATGAGGGTGTTCCTACAATCATACAATGTGGACATTTGGGATGTTGTTGAAGAAGGTCCATTTGTGCTACCAAAGCTTGTGAATGGAAACTTGGTAAAAAAGCCTAAAGAGGAGTGGAATGAAAATGACAGAAGGAAAAACACTTACAACCACAAAGCTATGCTCATTCTTTACTGTTCCTTGAGAAAATCTTAGTTCAACGAGGTTGAACAATGCTCTACTGCTCAAGAAATTTGGCAAACTTTGGAGGTTACCTATGAGGTAACACGCCAAGTCAAATAGAAAAAAATTTCTCTTCCTGTTCACAAATATGAGTTGTTCAAGATGAATGAAGAAGAATCCATCCAAGAAATGTTTGATTGATTCAATGAAATTCTCAATGACCTTAATTCTCTTGACAAATCATATACAAATTCTGAGATTGTGAGGAAGATTTTAAAGGCTTTGCAAAAAACGTGGGCTTCCAAGAAAGATGCAATTTTAGAAGCCAACGATTTAAATTCTTTGCCTTTGGAGGAGTTAATTGGTTCTTTACTTACTCATGAAATGAGTATGAAAGAAGATGAAGAAAAAGAAGGCAAGAAGAAGAAGAGGACATATTTGGGTATTGCATTGAAAGCTTCAAAGTGCATTGAAAGCTCAAGCTTAAGTGAGGATGATGATGATGATGATGAAGAGGATGAGTTTGAGGGCATGGAATACCTCACAAAGAGATTTTGCAAGATCCTCAGTAAAGAAAAAGGTGCAAAGGAGGCAAACAAGAAGAAAAACAAGCTCATTTGCTACGAATGTCATAAACTGGGTCATGCTAGACCAGATCGCCCTTATTTGAAAAATCATAGTAAAAATAGGAAAATAAGATCCCTTGATGGTGATTCAAGTTCCAGTAGTGATGATGAAGTTAGAGGAGTATGCTTGACTACAATCAATGCAAAGGAAAAAATAAAAAATGTGGTACCATTTCCTTGAACTCAAATTATTTTTTTTGTGCATATTGCATTACATGTTTTTAAATTGATATCTCTTCATGCATAAATTGATTTTGTGCTTTTCAAAGGGGGGGATATATTTTTTTACTGCTGTGCACATCTTGAAATAAAAGGGGAATTTTCTTTCCAAAATCATTTATTTGATAAAATGCATTTACTTAGGGGGAGTTTAAATTGTGCATTTGATTATTTGGGGGAGAAATGTTTTTAACCTTTTTGATGATACAAAAAGGGGGAGAAATGTGTATGAATTTGATTAAGTGTTTTATCGTTTCACATATCTCTTGCAGTTGGTATCATGCGTTACAATTGGTATCATATTGCCTTGAACATTGTGCTTATTATTATGTTAGACTTACCAAGTGACAAGGAGTGAAATCCTTGATCAAATTGTTTGCTATTAATGAATAGATGTTCAAATTCATGTATGTTTTGTCATCATCAAAAAGGGGGAGATTATTGACTTTGGTTTTCATGATGATGATTGCAAAACATCCTTAAAAGATGTGCTAAGTTGCAGACTTGTTGATATGCACTCACAATGCACGTTACACATGTGCAAGCCACATTGATCATGATGAAAATGACATTAAGGCGCGTTACAATGCATACAAGGCAGATCATTCCTTCTAGAAATACAAAGTATCAGATGATCATTAACGCACGCTAAGGAAGCTACAACACACGTGATACACTTGTCGGATAACACAAGGCTCGTTGTAGAGAGAAAGGAGCTAGCTTTGATGAATTTCACAACACACGTTACAACAATTGCAACGTACGTTGACGGGGTCAAATGTGGACAAAGCCAAGACGCTCATCGGAATTTGAATTTGAATATTCTCTGACATGCTCAAGTGGATTAAAGATTCGATCTTGAAATAAGTCGGCAACACACGTTGCAGAGTGTGCAACACACGTTGAAGAATCATTGGGTGATTGTGCATACTCTGGATTGAAGATCAACGCACGTTGAGCAAACCACAAATCACATTGATGTATGATCAACACACGTTGAAAGAGATACAACACACGTAGAGGAAAGTTCATTCGAGGCCGTGGCTACCAGAGTTCTTGCAAGGCATGTAGATGGGTTATCAAGTCACCTAGAACTTAATGAAACAAAGTACAATGCATGTAAATGAAGATACAATGCACGTTGTACAAGGTGACATCGTTTAAAACAAAATGTTTCATTCTCTCATAACGGCTACTTCGAGGCTCCAATGGCTATATCTTCAAGAGTGGTTATAAATAGACGTCTAAGGTCAGAATTAAGACAAGAGAGACATTTGCTAAGATTTGCTATTTACTTTCTCTCTCACTTCTACCTTTTTGAGCTATTTACTTGCTATCTTATTGTTGGGTTTGTGCAAGCTTTAATCTGTTATACACTTGAGTTAAATTTGTGATAAGCAAGGTTGTTTGCTTGGGGTAGATAGGTTTTCTTATTGTGCCTTAGAAAAACAAGAGTGGTTACTAGTGAGCCTTAAAAAAATAGAGTTCGGTTTGCTTGTTGATCCTGTAGAAAATAAGTGGTTCTGTTTCCTAGTTGATCTCGCAAGAACTAAAGGAAGATTTTCTGGTTGAGCCCGCAAAAACAAGGTGTAAAGATTTCTTGTTGATCCCGCAAAACTAGAGGTCAGGTTGGCTAGTTAAGCCTACAAAACTAGTGATTAGGTTTCCTAGTTGATCCCGCAAAAACTAGAGGAAGGTTTTCTGGCCCATGATATGTCACGTTTAAATTTATGCACTTTATTTATATGCTTTGCGTGAATGAATGTATGGTAATTAGTTTATGCCATGTAAGCCGTAATAAATTGAATCCCTACAATAGTAAGTCGTAAAATGCCTTCCTAATTTAAAATTTTGTCAAGGCATCGATCGTCGAAGCGTAGGCTATGCCAAAGCTAGGCACGTTAGATTATCTTTGTGAGGCAGTGGTTATGATAATTGTTATGCCTAACACTTGAATGTAGGTTTGACTTAATATGGGTAGTGGGATTGTCCCGACCTTAGGCATTAAAATGGGATAGTGCCTAACATAAGATGTTAATCTCATTTGATCCAAGAATTATATGAGATATAATTAGAAAGAGTTCCTACCTAAATAACTAAGTCTTAGGTGTACAGGCTCAGCTTGACTAAGACGAAGTGAAATATGGATCTTG
>CAODLS010280078.1:0-17314 GCA_948243855.1 Flueggea neowawraea | reverse complement strand
ATAGTGTGTATATGTATTTACACTTATATCCGTTTTTGGTATTTTTTGAAATGCTTTCAAAACAGTTTTTGTAAGGCACGTATGAGGCGCTCTGGAGTGTTGTCCTTCACTGGATTTGACCCCTTCTTTTTTCTTGTTTCCTTTTTTACCTAATTTTTTAGGTATACTTGATAGCAGACGTTCGATTTTTCTGCGCTCAGTAAGGCACCTTGGTCTACAGTGAGTGCCCTATTGTTCGGGCTCAAGTTTCGGTTATGTTAGATGCTCCATACCGAGTGGTGGGTTATGATCCTGTATTTCATTGTTATAATGATTAAATTGTTTTTAATTATAAATATTTGTTCGGTATTTTGAAAATGTGGCTATATATAATTAGTATTATGGAATATTATTTTCTATAAAATTTATTATCTGTAAAATGTTTTAACATGACTAATAAGCCGACTAATAAATTGAATTTGGGTATGTGTTTCTGTACTCCGAGGCTTGTGCAAGATGGGTCAGGCTCCCACAGACGGTTCGTCTGGTACGCCGGTCATGACCCGATTTTGGGTCGTGACAATAGCAATGTTAAGTCAAACCATAACCAAAGTGTAGATAACTTATCTACCCATTGTCTCACTAAGGTGACCGGGTGCACCCTACTGTGGCAGAAACTACAACACCGATGAACAAAGCCTTGACAGATATTGGTTATGGAAGGTATTTTCTCGGCTTACTATTTGTAGGGATCATGTTTCTTTGTGGGAACATACATTCATACAATCATGGCATATATGCATCACATGTATATATATATTGCATAATGTAAACGTGTCATGACAAAGCCCAAATCTAAGTTCATCTTCATAAGCCAATGTGAAAGACCTTTGGGTGGTCTTCGATCTCCATCGCAACGAACAACCTCTGTCTTCTTTTATAAACATTATATATATATATATATATATACTAACATGTTCTAAAAAGAAATAGGCACATTCACCAAAAAACAACACGCTGACCGTATTTGAACTAGGCACATGTTACCAACCCTTACAAAATTTAAATCCAATCACATGGGTTAATTGGGCTATGTCATGGACCATGCATGTTGAATCATCATTCCGCACAATCATAATCAAATCATGATAATCATCTATATTGATTAAGGGTTGGGTGAGTTTAAGCGGTCTTCGCAACCCGGTTGCGAAGGAGGTTCATAATTCGCATTGCTTACGAAAGGAGGTACTAATTTTAAAACTCCAGTATGTATTAATCTCATTAATACCTGAAACTCATAATCACATTATGATTCATTTATAATCTCATTATAAAAACGAATGTTACAAAAACCTAATCGACTTTCTAGGCGAATCTTAACATCCTATGCAAGTTCAACACATTCGGCCTTAAATATATAAAATCCCATTTTATCTTGCTAGATTAAACCCTAAACAAGTGTTATTAACATATAAATAACATAATAACAAGGCTGAATGGATCAAACATATCAATTATATCACATGTAAATGGAATCATATATGTTCATGGTGCACGTGGCTTTCATACCACTGTTGGAATTCAAGACCACTTAATGGCATTCATAAGCATACAACGCATTGGAATAAACACAAAATTTTGTCTAGAATTCCACCAAAGATCCATGTATATCAACATATACAATTATTGTAAGGATGTCTGCCTTATATCCAAAGCTCTTTTACGTTCGATCGGATGGAAGGTTGATGTAGCTTTTAGTATAAACTCGAAACACCATTTGTCTCACGTTGCCTTTGCACGAATGTGTCTAGATTTATCCACATGAATGAACTTTCTTCTCTGGATTGGTGGAGTGTACTAGCACTCTTTTAGAATCTCTATTCTAAAAGCTCACAAATATCTCTTTCTCTCTTTGAAAGTGGCACTCACTAATTCGGTCAAGCCATGAAAAGAATGCAAGGAGTGCATCCTATTTATAGGCATAAGAGATGACCTAAATAGGTGCATAAAAGAATTTGAAATTACCTCATTGACCTTGCAAAAATTCGGTCCTCACCCTATTCAAGAAATAAGGTGCCGAATTTACTTTCCTAGTCTCATTAGGTTTGCCTTTCTTGTCCCACAAGAATATTCCCTTCCTAATTATTTGTTGTCAAATACAAATTATGGTTTTATTTCTCAAATAAGAACTCCCAATCAGTCATGAAATCCTAATTAGTAGTGTATGTGCATAAATACTCCTTGTCACACAAGGAAAATGATTCCTAAAAATAAGAGGGTCGAAATTCATCCTCCCTTTTTAGGTTTAGATGCCGAATTTTGTCCGTTCTATTTAGGTTAGGATGTGATGAATTTATTAATGGGGTTTATTAATATTATTGGGCTTTTAATTATATGATACATTATCATATAATAAACCACTCACATGGGCTTAATTGTGTCACACATAATTAACACCCATAATCTTAATAATTAGTGATTTATATTAAAAGCCCATCACATTTATGGACTATGTATTAAATCTTATTTAACGCATAAATCATAAAATCCTGAATTATTATTGAATAATCAAATTAATCATCTTAATAATTCAATCACAAAAGAGAGAACCTTTGTAACCAATCTAGTTTGTTCTTGTGTATGACCCAATAGGCCCACTCAAAAATGGCAATGGGCCTTTGTCCCAAACCTTTAGGCCCAAAGTCCATAAGCGGTATCTAGTAATACATTATGACAATCCAAAATCGAGTTATATATGATATAATTGAAAAAATGTTTTTACCTAAATAGCTAAGGTTAATGACTAGCTCAACTGACTTAACTTTAAGTATAATGTGGATCTCGTACCCACTACTTGTTTTAACTTTAGGGATGTTAAATTTAGTGGGAGTTTTTCAAAGACCTCTTATTAAAACTTTGCATATTTTTTATGTAGATATAATGGCAACAAACAACAACACATCACCCATAACATTGTGATCGATGCTTGAGAAGGATAAATTGAATGAGACTAACTTCCTTGATTGGTCTCGCAACTTAAGAATTGTTCTTAAGCAAGAAATAAAGAGTTATGTCCTTGATACAGAGTTTCCTCCTGTACCAGCATTAAATACCCCAAGAGCACAAAAGGATGCTTATGAGAAGCATTTAAGTGACTCAACTGATGTCACATGTCTTATGCTTGCTACCATGGTGACAGATTTGCAAAAACAATTTGAAACTATGCAAGCATTTGACATGATGAAACACATCAAGTAAATCTTCCAAGAGCAAGCTCGTCAAGAAAGGTTCTTGACAATAAAGGCATTTAATGAGTGTAAGATGGCTACTCGCGCTTCAGTAAGTGCACATGTTCTCAAGATGAAGAGTCATCTTGATCAACTTGAGAGACTTGGTACTCCATTGGCGAATGAGTTGGTCATAGATATGATCTTAGGCTCACTCCCAAGTAGTTATGACCAGTTTGTCATGAACTAAAATATGCACAATATGGATAAGTCAATAACAGAGCTACTTGGTATGTTGAAGAATGTCGAGAAGAGCATTCCCAAGACCAAAGATGTGCTTATGGTACAAAAAGAGGAAAGGCAAGGCTAAGCCAAAGAGTGTTGGTAAGGGCAAAGAGAAACCTAAGCCCAAGATAACCAAGCCAAAAGAGGGAGTTTGTTTTCACTGTCATAAATATGGACATTGGAAAAGGAATTGCAAACTCTACTTGGAAGAGATAAAGAAGAAGAGACGTGAGACTTCCACTTTATGTATTTTTGTTATAGAAATCAATATGTCTACTAACTCTTCATGGGTATTTGATACTGGATGTGGAGCTCATATTTGGATTAACGTGCAGAGGTTGAGCAATAGTAGACCATTTATGAAATGCGAAGTGGACCTACAAGTGGGCAACGGAGTAAGAGTTGTTGCATTAGCTGTAGGAACTTATTATTTGACTTTGCCAAGTGGGCTTGTTTTACAATTGTCGAATTGTTATTATGTTCCTACTATGAGTAAGAACATTATTTCCATTTCTTGTTTAGACAATGATGGATTTCATTTTATTATTAAGAATAATAATCTTTCCATCTATCATACGAACATATTTTATGGTATTTCTATCTTATCATTTGGCCTCTATGTTTTAAACTTGGAACAAAGCAAGCATGTATATAACATTAATAAAAGGTTAAAATCAAATGATTTAAACCAAAACTACTTCTAGCATTGTCATTTGGACCATGAAAGTGAGAAACATTTCTCAAAACTCTATAAAGATGGATTACTTGACTCATTTGATTTTGAATCATTTGATACATGCAAATCTTACTTGTTAGGCAAAATGACGAATAGTCTTTTTACACACAAAGGTGAAAGGGCTAATGATCTATTAGGACTAATACATACCGATGTGATCTTCAAAGCAAGACTTATTGCAAAAGGTTTGAAACAAACTCATGGTATTGTCTATGATGAAACCTTTTCACCAGTCGTCATGCTCAAATCCATTAGGATGCTTCTTGCCATTGTAGCATATTACGACTATGCGATATAGCAAATGGATGTCAAAAAAGTTTTCCTAAATGGAAATCTCCTTGAGAATGAGTACATGACATAGCCCGAGGGTTACCCTAAGAATTCTAGTAAGACATGCAAGCTTCACATATCCATTTATAAATTGAAGCAAGCATCCCGAAGTTGAAATCTTCATTTTGATGAAGCAAATAATTTGGATTCATCAAGAACGAAGATGAGCCTTGTGTATACAAGAAGGTTAGTGAGAGTGCTATAGTGTTATTAGTGATGCATGTTGAAAAATATTGATCATTGGAAATGACATTCCAACCTTGCAGAGTGTCAAGACTTGGTTTGGAAAGTGTTTTGCAATGAAAGACTTAGGTGAAGCCTCATGTACCATAGCGATACAAATCTATAGAGATAGATCTAAGAGGCTAATTGGAGTAATTCAAAGTGTGTACATTGATAAGGTGTTAAGGAGGTTCAACATGCTGAATTCTAAGAAAGGACTGACTCCCATGGCTCTTGAAAAACCATTGACTAAGGTTGGTTGTCCTACAACTAGGCAAGCAAGAGATTACATAAGTGGGATTCCATATGCTTCTGCAATTGGATCCATCATGTATGTCATGCTTTGTACACGTCATGATGTCGCATATGCTCTAAGCATGACTAGTAGATTCCAGTCCGCATCTTCGGATTTATGGATTCTTGCACCATCTGCATCTTCGGAGTGTGGTAGGTGTTTCTATTCATTCATATATGTTTATTATGCATTATAACATGTATTTAAATGTCTGACATAGATTAGAACACGATTTGAACATATAGAGATATGAACTGATAGATGAGGAGGTTAACATTTAGATTTCAGTTTGTTATTGTGCTGCTATTTTGAGGTATTTAGAAATAGATTTAGCCAAAGTGTAAAACATAAATTTTTTTTATCTATATGTTGAGAATATGTCTATAAATTTTTTTTTGCTACGTATGTGTATAATGATCACTAGATGAATTAGCATTAATATAGTCTAATATGTGCGTAGAGTTCATTGGAGTGAAGTAGGGTTTAATTTTAGGTATACACAGTCCCTTATATGTGTAGTGTGTGTGGTTAAAATTTGAGAATTGTTTGAGTTCATTTGGCAGTCGACGGGAGAGAAAAATGTGAACTGGCCAAAATGCATAAATAGGTTAGATTTGCACCACACCAGTTGCTACTGAATAATGTACGCCTATTAGGGGGTTTAAAATTGATGATAATGTCTTGAACCATTCCACATACATGTATAAGTGCATATTGGAATTGTCCAAAATCAGAACATGTATATGTAGCTGCACATATGTATTATGTATTGAAAGGAAATTGTGTGATTATGTGTATTAGGTGAGAAGCATTATGGAGATATTCCAGAGGCAAGCTAGGAGTCTAGAATGTGCTTTTGTTATGTGAGTGAACCCTTATGTCTATTTGTGCTATATCGTATATTGTCTGCTATAATGCCGATGTTATTAGCCGAAATGAGATGTGTGAGATTTCTGCTTCGTGTTATTGTTATGAATTGAATATGTGATGTTGATGAAATATTATGTGATATGTTGAAGTATTGATGTCTATGTGTTGAACACTTGTTTGAACTATCAGAAAATTATGTTGCTCTATACTGTTTATAAGTATTATATCTAAATGCATATGACTTAAAAGGAATGGTATGGCCTATTTGTTCACGTATATGCAATTCTATTGAAAATATTGTTTATATGAGAAAGTATATGGAACTAAGTGCTATGCGTAGCTAAAACTCGTAGGAGCCACCTCTAGATTCCATTCCATGATATTAGGTTGGCCAGCGATTTATTTGATTTATTTGATCAGACCTTCGGGTCAATTCTATTGGTATTAGAAAGATCCTTGAGATCTGTTATATTGGAAACCCGGGGCTATACTTGACATATTGTGCCATTACCGAATAAATGGAACATCATTACATTCTTTTTGATATCTTGAACGTATATATCTTACTTGTGTTATATTGAGTTACTTGTATATATATAGTACCTGATTATATGTTGCTTGTTATTTGTTGGGTTCCTCATTGAGTTGCGGCTCATATAAAGTGCAATGTTTTTCCCAGGTATCGGAAGTTGAATTTGAGCCAGTTTTCAGAGTTGTAGATACACGTACGCGACAGTGGTTGGAATGCCGTGATCACTCTCTCTCTCCATCACACATGTGCATATAGGGTGTTGAGGATGAGATCTCAATGGCTTATTATATTTTGTATCTAACTTATAGAGTTGTCTGGTCTTATATGTTATATAACTCTGATATTATTAATGTAATGATATTGGCAGATTGAACATGTTGCTATGTCTTTGGCATTATTATGCTTATATTGATATGTGTTATTAGAGTTATGTGAATATATGTTATAAGGGTATGGGTGTTATATGCACATTGAAGAGTGATCAACGCACATAGAAGAATGAACAACGAACATAAAAGATCTCCAACGCACGTTGATGATGATCCAATTAAAGTCGAGACCACTGGAGTTCTATCAACGCATGCAGACTTGCATACACAACACGTAGAACTCAGATGGAATGATGAACTATGCACATAGAAGAGGAATAATGCACGTAATGAAGGGTGACATCATTATTGAGCAGAATTTGTCTTATCTCACAATGGCTACTTCAAGGCTCCAACGGCTATATTTCGAAGAGTCGCTATAAATAGACGTCTCAGTTCAGAAGAGAAGTAAGAGATACCCTTGCTAAGAATTGCTATTCATGTTATATCTCTTTTCTACCTTTATAACCCATTTAAGCTATTTACTTGCTATCACATTCTGGGGTTAAATTTGTAACAAGCAAGGTTGTTTGCATGGGGTAGATAGGTTTTTTAGTGAGCCTTAGAAAACTAGAGTTTTGGTATCCTAGTTGATCCCGCAAAACCTAGAAATATGGTTTTCTTGTTGAGCCCGAAAGAACAAGTGTGTAACGGTTTTCTTGTTGATCCCATAAAAACAAGGTGTAATGGTTTCCCTCCACCCGAAAGTGAGGAAGATCGTTGATTGAACTCTCTAGTGGATCTAGAGGAGTGGACGTAGGTCAAGAGGACCGAACCACTATAAATATTGGGCTCTGATTTTCTATCCCTTACTTTCTTTCATTTACTTTGCCTTGCACTTGCTTTATCTTTTTCTATGAATTGGTGATTTATTGCTTTCGCACTTACAGTTTGATTTTGACTATAATAGACTTTGTTATTTGCTTTGATTTGCAAAAGATTTTCAACAAAGGTTTCAAACTCTTTAAAACTCCAATTCACCCCCCTCTTGGAGTGCCATTCTCATTGGGACCAACTGAGTTTTCACTTAAGTACTTTAGAAGAACTAAGGATGTTTTGTTGGCCTAAGGCAAACTAGTCCTAAATAGTTACACTAATGCTAGCTTTTAGTCTGACTATGATGATTTTAGATCGCAATTTGGTTATGTGTTTTGTTTGAATGGAGGTGTAGTCAGTTGGAGAAGCTCCAAGCAAGGCACCATGGCCGATTCTACTACGGAGTCTGAGTAGATAGCTACATCAAACACATCAAATGAAGTTGTTTGGCTTAAGAAGTTTATTACTAGTTTGGACGTCGTCCCAAGCATCGCAGCTATATGATAACATACTTATTTTGTGATAATAATGGGGCCATTGCTCAAGCCAAGGAACCCAAATCACATCAAAGAACCAAACACATGCTTAGACATTTTCACCTCATTCGAGAGATAGTCGAAAGGGGAGATGTCAAGATATGCAGAGTGGACACCAATGACAATGCAGCAGACCCTTTTGACAAAGGCTCTACCAGAACTGAAACATGAAAGACACATCATGTCACGACCCATTTTCGAAGCATGACCGGCGTACAAGGTGGACTGTCTGTGGAAGCCCAGCCCATCTCGCACAAGCCTCAGAGTACCCAGAAACTCTACCCAATTATTCATTTTAATAAGTATCCAATATAGCAGATATTCAAATTGCATAAATATAAAGAATATGTATATATATATACATATACAATCATTCAAATTTGTTATACAGACATAAACCAATTTGTGAAAACCAAACCCTCGGTGTCAAGCACCTAACCAACCATACCAATTGGAACCCGGTCGAAAGGGCTATCACCTCTAAACTGATGACCCATTGAACGCAGAAGCTGAATTACCTGAAAATGTTAAAGGGGGAGGGTGAGAAAACTCAGTGAGGAATGGCTCTGGGACCACATATAAATTGTTTTGAAAACATTTAGAAAACCTTGACATGCAACATATACAGGTATATGCATATTCAAACAATATACATACTAGTATAGTTTGAAAACATTTCAAAAAAATATTTCACAACTATAGCATACAACATGCAGACAGAGAGAGAAGCAGACAATGCATGCAATGTATTATAACGATTCGTGTTATCCATACTGTACGTAATTTTACACATAAATATTCTATTATCTTATTCATAATTTTTATATAGATATGATAATCACTTATCATACACCCGTATTATATTGATATGCGTTGACGAGACCAAATCTCTAACAGAGAATCAATAACCTCAATAGCATCAACGATACTCAACTCAAGAGGGTCAAACAACTAATAGTCTTAGGGGCAACAAAAAGTACTCGAGACCCTAAGGGTTTCAAGGATGTGCCAGACAAATAGAACTAATCAGAGGGTATACCCACAAGCATTGCAGTCCCCGGGCTTCAACAAAATATATCCCGCAATTCAATAGTACAATATACTACAGGGGAATGACCAATAATATAGACTCAACAGATTTATTATACCTCGTATAATATAATATTAGATAATAGCCACTATGACATATAGTATCATACAAATGCCCTTAGGCATAGTATAACAGATAGTAGTATCGGACATATATAAGTGTGGATTGTGCCACCAGAATCAGACAAGTCTCGTGTGTCTACGTGATACACACGTGTCCATATTTTTATGCCCTGGGACTCAAGCTCAACAGAGCATTGAATACCAAAAGCCATGTTACATCATAGCTAGGTCTTCAGAGTCAGAGTCAGAGTAATATATATATATATATACATATAGTTGTATATACTTATACACATACATATATTAACAGAAACAGATAATACACATTATATATATATAATGCGATATTTAAGTTATCAGACATAGTGCATAATATTTAGTAGACAGAGTATTTACTAGATGAAAGTTATATTATCATAACATAAAATAAAGTATATAACAGACAGTCATGCAATAGAGTTCATTTCCAGACGGTATATGTAATCATACCTACATATCAAAAGCAGATACTAACTGTGATTATTAATCACACAATACAATTTATTATTAATCGACCATTGTTAAACAAATTTCAGGTTCAAACCAAACACACCAAAAACATATAATTTTTCAGAAGACACAACCTATGTGTCTGAAGTTGACATCACACTCACCTAGACGCCAAGTCAATACTCCAAATCACAGTCCACCGGTGAATGATTGATCTCCTCGAAAGTTAAATAGAGCTAACAACAGAAACATATTATAACAGACTCAGAAAGGATACTGTGCCATTTCAGAAATTTGATGAATGCAAATGCTGAAAACCAACCCAATCTTACCAATCACCCATGTTGACTATAATTCACTTCCTGAACACAAATCTAACACCCCTTTCAATAATTAACCACAACTCATCAAGAACTCTTAAACTGAAATTTGGATTCCCAGGAACCCTAGAAAAAACAAAATCCAATCTTCGAAACCCATGAGGATTTAAGTTAATCTTAGTCTCCCATACCTAGACATATCAAAAGCGAACTCAAATTTAACCAAAAACCTATCTAAAATTGTTCAAACCTGTCAATCTCTCTCAAGGACAAATCCATTTCGCTTCAACACTTAAATCCTCCAAACCAATGCTCAAATCATGCTCTTCTAAGTTCATTCTAACCTAATCCAACATTCTTCAACTTCCATATAAACCCATTTTGTTCAAACATGAAAACTTCCAAAACCGAAGCTAAAACCTTAAGATTTCGACTCCGAACATCCACAATATAACAAAATTTAGCTCCCATTAACACAGATCCAACAAAATTTGAAACCCTACTTTAAATCGCCATCTTACCCAAAATAGGATCCCAAGAGATTAAATGATGAAATGGAAGAAAGAGATGTGTTAAAGGAGTAATCTTACCTCAGAAAATGGAAAGGATTCAATGATAGACCATGAGTAGTGAAGAGAGATGGATTGAGGGAGTTTGGAAATGGTTTGGTGTGGAAAATGACTGATAAAAGGTCGGGGAAGGGGTATTTATAGACCCTCGAATCAACACACAGTGTTCCATCATATTTGCAGCAGAAACATAGCCATCTAAGTGCATTGCATGGCATCTACGCACGTAGAGGCAGTCCTGCATGCACAAATTAGCTTACAACGTGAGTAGACATGCATTCCAGGAACCCAGGAAAATTCAGATCTAAGATCAACGTGCGTAGATGGTGTTCAGCAACTCTCAGTTCCACCCACAATAAGATCTACATGCACATGACTCCTTACAGTGCACGTAGACGACCTAAATCCCCACTGATTATTCCCATACAATGAACAACTTATGTACTACGTGTACTAGGCATGTAGACGGCTCACGTTGCACGTGGTGTACGTCCCAACTAAGAACAACAGGCTTAGAACTAGTGCAACACACATAGAAGGCTTTAGGCACGTTCATGGTCCATCTCAACGATGATCTACTCGCACAGGAGCCCTTCAACGCGCGTTACTGAGCTCCAACTCACATTAACACGCACAAAACTGCATCCCAAACTTACAACCTTAATTCCCATCATTGCTGGGACCTAACAACACCCAAGATTTTATCTATAACACCCTTAAACATTCTTCAGACGCTCAATATTCACTTCAAATTTTTCCAAAGATCCAATTGGAAATGAACTAGGATTGTTCGGAATAAAGTAACGTTCCACCAGAGACCTTGTCAAACTTGGTCAGAATGCTGCAAAGAATTGATCAGAACGAACGGGGTATTACACATCAGGTCTTTAGGTATTAGGTTCATTCCTGATTGGGACTAGTGCAAGTGGGAGATTGTTAGTTTTGTGCCCTAGTCCAATCATGTATACATTATCATTTGATTTATTTAATAAAGAGGCATTTTATTTCTATGAAATATTATATGTTTTATGAAGATAAAACTCCATGAATAGTTTATTCTTCCTTATACCATCAAGTTTGTGACTTGATAGTAAAACCGTAAGGGTAAAAAGAATACTATTCCAAATGTCCCTAATCGATTATTATCATGGGAATGATAATGAATTAAGTTTAGTACGCTGCTAAGTAGATAATCACATTTTATTGATTATGGATCTGAGATATTAACTTAGAACATGGATACATGCTAGGGAACATGTATTGGATTGGCTCACTATGAAAGCACTTCATGGATTGTTGTCACAAAGTAGCTTCCATGCAGTGGTGATATTTGAGTCCTCTGACTGAAACTCGCCATCGACTCCTACATGAGGAGTCACATGTTTTGACTTAATCAAACATCATCCGTAACAGGGTAACAATAAAGGCTATGATTGGGTATGTCATGAATCATGTAAAGGAGTGACAGTGAGAGTGATGAATTTGTTCCTCTTATGAAGAGTGACATCTCTTGGCCACTTGATGATTAAGATTGATGGAATGTATGCATACTTGAATGAATTGATAAAGGGGCTTATCAATACCATTTGTTGTATCAATCTACTTAAGATCAAGAAATATGCTAAGACATATAAGGTTGACATGTGACCATGCCTTATGCTTAGAAGAGATATGGCGAGACAAAAGGATTAAATATCAGCCTGTGAAAGGTTAACTCAGATCACTGACATCCACTCGATTTTGGGTTTTCATAATATTTTACTAGATACCACTTATGGAATTTGGGCACAAGGTTTGGGACATGGCCCATTGCCAATTTTGAATGGGCCAATTGGGTCACACAAGAATAAATTAGATTGGTTCACTAATAATCTCTCATGTGGTAATTGAATTATTAAGATGATTAATTTGATTAATCAATAATAATTCAAGGTTTGCTAATTTATATCTTAAATATGATATTAGAAATAAATCCATTAATGTAATGGGGTTTTTATTATAATTTGCATCTTATTAAGTTGTGGACATATTATTATGTGTGACATAATAAATTCGGTCCACATGTTTTAATAAGGGTGTGATTTGTTTAATGATAGTGTATCATATAATTAAAAACCTCAATAACATTAAGAAATCCATGTAGGATTTTTGGCACAATCATCCTAATTGGGGAGAGAGGAAATTCGGCACACAGACCACCTCTCCTATTTTTAGGAGTCTTTTTCCTTGTGTGACAAGAAAGAATTTTGGCACACACTTACTAATTAGGAGTCCAGGGCTAATTATGAGTTTTTTTGAAGGAAAATAAAACCCTAATTTGTATGTGACAAATTTAATTAGGAAGTGTTTATTCTTGTGGGACAATAATAGGCAAATCTAGTGAGACTAGGTAGGAAATTCGGCACACTCTTGCTTGAATAGGAGGAAGTCGAATTTTGGAAGGCAAGGAAGGGAATTTCGACATTCCTTTGTGCACCTATTTAGGTCTCCTCATATGCTTATAAATAGGATGCACTCCTTGCCATTCAATTCATTCAACGCAAAGCCAAAATTAGTGAGTGCCACAAACAAAGAGAGAAAAATATTTATGAGCCCTTAGAATAGAGATTCTAAAAGGTTGCTAGTACACTCCACCAATACGAAGGAAGTTTATTTGTGTGGATACCTCTAGATATGTTCACGCAAAAGCAATGTGACCAAATGGTGGTTCGTGTTTTTCTACTACACCAAGATTCCATCCGATCGAACATAAGAGCTTTGGATCTAAGGTAAAACCATTAACCCTAATCATATATGTTGATGTACGTGGATCCTTGGTGAAATTCTAGGCTCAAAATTTTTGTTATTTTTGCTGCGTTGTATGCTTATGAATGTCATAAAGTAGCCACAAATTCCAACATATCATACTTTCTCAACATGGTTCTACACATCTCCGCTAAGGTTCTATTCTTTTTTTCCACCACACCATTTTGTTGTGGTGTTCTTGGTGCCGAAAAGTTGTGCTCAATGGCATATTTTTCACACAAGTCCTCAAATGGTTTGCATTCAAATTCTTCTCCACGATCGATTTTAATGGCAATGATAGATTTGTAAATCTCAATTTTGGAAATCCTCTAACAACGTCATTTTTTGCAAATTTTGAAATCAAAGATAGCCTAGTGTTCTATGCCACAAATATGCATTTTCATCCAAAGTCATTAAACACTTTTCATTAAAATATGATGCATCATGTGAGTTCACAATAAAAATATTTCCATGCCTTGAACCAATGAATGCAATTTTTCCATCTTTTAAAACAGTACAATGTGATGATTCGAACCTAACATCATAGTCCATGTCACACAATTGAGAAACACTCAACAAGTTATGTTGTAAACCATTAACCAAAAGTACATCATCAATGGTTGTTAAAGGTTCCTTACCCACTTTACCAAAGCTACTGATCTTACCTCTATTGTTGTCTCCAAAAGTCACATGGCCTTGATTCTTGAAAGTGATTTCCACAAACAAGCTTTTGTCTCCACTCATGTGTTTTGAACATCTACTATCAACGTACCACATGCTTGAAGGAAATCTACTTTTAGCTTGTGCCTCTTTTTCCTCCTCATATTTGAGTAGGAGCTTCTTGCCATAAAAGCTAAATTGACTTCCTCTTTGCCAATAGATTCATCATCTTCATCATCACTTCAAATGGCAACCAAGACTTCCTTCTTCTTGCTTCTTTCAAAGGCTAGTTTTGATGACGAACTCTTTCAATTCTTTGCATATTGGCCTGATATTCCACAATTGTAGCAAGTCTCATCACTTCTCTTATTGTAATTTGAAGTCTTTCAAAAGTCCTCTCTTGGCCCTTATTCATTTCCCTTTTTCTCCTTTGCATCATGGATTTAAATTTTCAAATGTTCTTCACATAAAGGGCCAGCTCTTCATCTTCTTATTGACATTCTTCATCTTCATCATCGCTATCTTTCATGAAAGAAGCCTTTGGTTTGAAGGCTACACTATTTTCTTTTGGTTTGGGGCATCCTCCTCTAGTCTTCAAAATAATCTTATAGTTGATGAGAGACCCAACCAATGCATTGAAATCCAATGTTTTGAGATCCTTGGATTCCATAATTGCAATCATTTGTGAGTCCCATTCTCGAGGAAATTATCTTAAAATTTTCTTGATCTTATCATTATCATCCATATGTCTTCCAAGAGATGCTAAGGCATTCATAATTTCAGCTAACCGATCAAGCATAGATGAGATAGAATATCCTTCCTTCGTAGAGAATAGCTCATAATCATGAAGGAGAATATTAATCTTGGTCTCCTTTACTTGAGTTGTACCTTAATGAGTGACTTCAAGTCTCTCCCACATCTCCTTAGCACTCTTGCAAAAGGAAACTCGATTAGTCTCTTTTATTATGATAGCACAAAATATGAGATGCATTTCATTGGCATTGATTTGGTCATGTTTCCAATCTTCATCATCATAGTCGATCTCCTTCTTGAGAACCCCATTCTCATCTTTAGGAATGCTTGGTCCTTTCACAATCACCTTCCAATACTCTATGTTTTGACTCTTTATGTAGACCATCATTCAATTCTTCCAAATAGCATAGTTTACCCTATTGAGTCTTGGAGGTTTGGTGGTGGTCAAGCCTTTTTCAAAATAGCTAGGATTCAAGTTCAAAGCCATCCCAGATCTTCACTCTTCATTAGTCAAAACGTTGCAATAATAGCCTTAGCTCTGATACCAATTGAAAGTGTAATTACCACACTAGAAGGGGGTTGAATCGTGTGGGTGTTTCGACTTTGAGTCTTTTTGGAGTTTTGGCACATAAACAAAATGAAACTGCAAAGAACACAAATATTTTATAGTGGTTTGACCTAACTTTTGCCTATGTCCACTGCCTAAGTATCACCACTTTCCACTAATCGTAATCTTTTCTTACAACTTCCACTTTCAAGCTAAATGAGAACTCTTACAATTCTTGATTCCGGTTCATGAATAAACCAACCTAGGATCTACCCTTGATCCCAACCTCACAAACTCTCTATTTACAAACACTGAATCACTCACCACCAAATTTTAACAAGGATACAAGGAAGGAAAAATATGAATAAGCTCAAATACACTTGTATCACCAAAGAACAATGAACAATGCTAGGATTTTTTTGTTTGCAATTTGAAGTATATCCATTGTGTTTGTTCATTCTTATGTTATGGAAGTGTATTTATACTCCCTGGAATTTTGGTAGCCATTGTGAATCAATTATTGCTCGTTAGAGTGTGAAATCAATCTTGATTTTCTTTCCTTTTCAGTGCTCACTCGAGTGAGAAGAAAGTCCACTCGAGTAACTCCCATATTGCATTTCAGTGTTGCACTTCTGCCTTGACCTACTCAAGTAATAATTATATTCACTCAATTAGTTTAACAATTCTGACCATTGTGCGTTGATTTCCTTCCATATCAGACTTGATTGACTTGAATCTTTCAAAACAAAGAACCCGCTAACTCGAGTAAGAAAATATCTACTCGAGTAACTTTAGCCTTTGCACACTTGTTGAATTTCTAGAGATACACTTGCTCGTGTAATCATTCAACTTGGTTGAGCAACGAATGAATCAGTGTTAGCTCTGGAACCATCACGTACTCGAGTAACATTCTCCTTTACTCAAGTAATTACTACTTCAGTCTTCGCACACTCGAGTGATACATGAACTAGCTTAAGTGATTTTGTCAGCCAGTGACTCTCTAGACCTTCTACTTAGTCAAGTAACTTGCACTTTTACTCGAGTAACTCCTGAATCATGCATTATGGGCATTTCGATTGGTCGAGTGACTCCATTTCTTGGTCGAGTAACTTAGCAATTGTTGAACCAGTTGGTTAACATGTAATTTCATTCGAAGTTTTGATGATTTAACAAAACAAGTGAAATAGTTAAGCTGTAAAATCCCGCCCGTTTAGGTTAGGAGTCCTGTAGACTTTCGACCGAGTCTGATTTGACCTTGAAGGTAATCTGACGTATTTGTCGAGGATTAGGTTCCATCGAATATCGAGGGAAGTTTGGTGCATGTGGGGAAACGTGAGACGTCGAGTATGTGATGGGAGAGTGAACAACGTACGTAGCACGTTGTGAAAGACGTATGTTGTCTGGAAAAGTAGCATGATGTACGTTACATAGGTAAGATGTACGCTATTTGGGATGAGGATGACTAATGTACGTTGTCTGACTATGACGTACATTGAGGTGTGTTTATTCGAAATCCATAGCTACTGAAAGTATTACCACGTACGTTATAGGGTCACGACGTAGTGCATCACCATGACGTATGTTGCCACTATGTACGACGTACATTCCCTTTGATCTGTAGTGCATAAAACGGGCTGAAACACGCCATTCCATCATTTTTCTCTCAAGTTCTCACTCAAAACTCTCTCAACTCGTCCGAATCATTCCACATTGGTTCCCCAACGTCCCTAGTCCACTTATGAGGTAAGATCAACTCATTTTCTTCCATTTAAACATCATTTTGAGCTTTGATTCTTCACATGCAATCTTGTCCAAAAATCACTGTAGGTTCAGATTATTGATGA
>CAODLS010280049.1:0-16485 GCA_948243855.1 Flueggea neowawraea | reverse complement strand
TCTGTGAGATTATCATGTTTTACTGGTCATAGGATATCAATTAGAGAACAGTGTTTTGGATCGATCTGCTTATGAGAATACTACATGGTTGAAAGGTCATAAGTATTTCTCATACAACGCTTATACTTGAATCCTTCGACCTGAAATCACTATGAATTATTGGGTGATTTCTCGTATACTTTGAAATACGCCTAACGTTATTTGTAATGAGTAACAAGTATGGGTATGATTGGGTATGACATGAGTCATGCTAAGAAACATGAGTGAAGTGAAGGGATTGCCACTCTCGAAGAGAGAGAAGATATCACCAGCCACTTGATTAGTGAAACTGAGTAGTGTGTGGTCACACTCAAACAAAGTGATAGGTGTTATCATTTGTTTGACTTAGTCATAATCACTTATAGATCAAGGAAGTGTTTTAGCTTAAATAAGGGTGACCGGATTCCATGTCTTATGCTAATTTTGATATCGAGAGGCAAATGGTTGTATAAGGTTGTAATTAGGTTATGTTGATTCGTAATTGACATTCGTTTCAATTTGGATAATCATAATGTCTTGCTAGAGACCAATTATGATTTATGGATTTTAAATTAACTTTGGGCCCATTGCCAATATTGAATGAACCTATAGGATCGCACACAATAAAGATCTAGGTTATTGCTTAAACTATTTTTCTTGTCGGACCATTAATTTATATTAATGAGATGAGCCCATGATAAATTCGGCACACCCATTTGGCCAAAGGAATTATGAATTCAGAATAATAATGTGTTTAATTAAAGGGATTAATTAAATAATTAAAAAGGAAGGAAGAAGAGTTCTTGTTTAAGGAGAGTCCTTGTTCAAGAAGATTTTTGTTCAATCTCTTATTTTGTAGGAGATGTGAGGCCGGCTACATAATGCACAAAACTAGGGGTTTTATTTTGGAAATAATCTCTAGGGTTTGTGGGGTTACATGTGTGGCATACAAAAGGGAGAAAACCCTAGGGTTTTCATGAGCCACCTTATATCTCTCTTCTTCTTTCTAGCTGAACCCTAATAGAGAAAAGAAGAGAAAATTAATTCTCACACTTGCTCTTGTTTTGAGTTTTAGCCATCACAATTAAAAGAATAAGAAAACCATTTTCTTGTTCCTGAGGAATCTGAATTTATCAAGACAAAATATAGAGTTATTTTAGTGCTAGCACACGTAGCCATAACCATATAGATTTCGTGCGTGTGTGAGAGTAGAGGGGAGTCGTATTTTGGCAATCCCTAAATCAATCACATTCGGCACTAGCTAAGGAGAAAGAGATCAAATTGATCCGGGCTCTTTTGGTGAAATAGAAATTCGGCCAGCTAAGTAAGAGGTACCAAAATTCTGCACCTTATTTAATCGATTATATTATCATACATGGATCTTGTGGCGTGTTTCTTGTGTGTAGACTAATTTTTTCTGTTGCGCTTAATGTTGATTAATCACATAAGAAACCCAACATTTTCAGCACACGTACGTGACATTTTAACTCACGTACGTTGATCATAGTAAAATCCTCAGTTCACATACGTGACCAATTTCTGATGTACGTTACCTTAACCTCTGAACCATCCAGTGCCATCTGTTTTTCATCTTGAGCGCGTTACGTACTTGAACTCATGTCTTACGTACTTTAACATAATATGACGTACGTAAACTTAGGTCTCACGTACGTGATCGATCAACACATGACCATTGCTTGCCTTATTTGTCTTGATTCACGTGATATTCTAATAGAGAACCATTCTTCATCTTGTCTTGCATGATTTACGTACATGACATTTTGTGTCTCACGTATGTGTGTCTTCATTTCTTCAAATGATTCAAGACTTCAATTTTCTCGTTTGTCTTTAGTTCAATTCTCACGTACGTGTATCACACCTGACGTACATGACTTGATCTTGACGTACGTGACTCTTCATTTCTCATACGTGTGTCGTTAATTTCGATCCACCCAGTTGCTTTTGTTTCTTCTCATGGCCATTACTTTGATCACGGCCTTGCTCACGTACTTTAGCTGGATACTCACGTACATGAACCATACTCACATATGTGACATTTAGTCACACGTACTTTGATCAACACTTGATCAATTTCTACATTTTGTTCATCATCAAAACTTAGAAAGATCTCAATGTTGACCACCCTTGCTCCAACAAAAATTGTGGAAATGGAAAGTGAGATTGTTGAGGATTTTAAAGACATCATTGAGGAAGTGAATGATGAAACCACATATTCAGATAAGACAAAATCTAAAAAGGATGGAGAGGCAGTACCTCAAGCAGAAGTTAAGCCGCCATTTCAGGGTCTTGCTCCTCCTGAAATAGTTCAACTTGAGGATTCTGAGGAAGAACATGGTAAAGAAGTCACCAATGTAGTCACTGTAAGAAGAAGTTATCTTGAGAATTTTGAAGAAAACGAAGTCCCTAATGCAGCTGCTATTAGAAGATGCATAGATGTTTGTGTGGAAGAAATTGTTCAAAGAAATTATTCAACAAGTATCATATTCAGTGAATTTCATAGCTTAGGATCCATATTTTGTCATGCATACATACGTTGCATCATGTACATTTTTATTTTGCTCTGATATTTTGACTATGTGTATATGTTGTTCTTAATGGATGATATCTCGTATGACAATTATGTGTCTTTGTGCTCTAATTCATTTTGATTTGTGCTCTAAATTATATCTATCTTTTTTATTTTGACAAAAAAGAGAGAAATTGTGCAGAGTTTGTTGCTTTAAATTGCTAGATTTGTATTGAAATTGCTCTGAAAGTTATTGGTTATTGTGCTAACAAATGAACAAGGATTAAACAACTTTATCAAAATTTTTTTAATTTTTTTGTCTAAGTGTTAAACATTAGGAGTATTGATTGAGGGAGAGTACAAATGCTTTCAGTGTTTTGTCATCATCAAAAAGTGGGAGGTTGTTGAACCAGTTTTGGTCAACATGAAAATTCCTTGTAAGTTTTGATGATTTAACAAAACACTTGAAATAGTTAAGCTATGAACGTTGTATACCCTCTAAGCTATGCACGTTGATGAATGATCTAAGTACGTTGATCAAGTTAGAGTTATAATGGATTTTCCAGAATTGACATAATGCGTGTAAACCAAGGCACAACGTACGTAGACTAGATGCAGTGCACGTAACATCGCATGAAAAGCACGTAGACGTGTTGTATCAGAAGACAGAAAGCTCCAGGATTTCTTTATGCACGTTGAAGGCACTCAATGCATGTAGCTAAATTGAAGATCTCTCTAGTATGGAAGTAACATCACTCAACGCACGTAGAAGGGTGCTCGATACGCATAGACGTGATTGTAATGAAATTTGAAGAGGGCTCACAAGTCAAGTCTGAATCATGTTTCACTGTTGTGCAATGCACGTTGAAGAGTAAAGGTGACATCTTTGAAGAAATTCATCAATGCACATTGTATGGATACTAAGTGCATAGACGAGGTTGAGTTCAAAAAATGATAAATCAACCATATGCTCCTTGGGAATTTAAATTTGAATATTCATGACACAGTCACGTGAAGAATCAAAGGTGTGATCTTTGGAAACGACAATGCACATTGATGTCTAATGCAAAGTGCACAAAGCTCATGATCTACGCACGTAGAAGACATGCTAAGCGCACAGAAGAAAGTTTCTTCCAGGAAAAAGCTACTTGACTCAATGCAACGCACGTTGAAAAGGAACAAAGCGCATAAGACTGATTAATTGTTGTACTACGCATGTAGTACTTATGGAACGCACGTAGCATGGTCTGACGTCATTAAAATCAAAATTTTATTCTTCTCTCACAACGGCTACCTCAAGATTTACAGCATCTATTTTTTTTAGTTCGCTTGTAAATAGACATTTCTAGAGAGAGAGAAAGGTAAAAAATTTATTGATATAGTACCCAAAATTTGCCATTTTATTTCTTGATGTTCTCTCTCTTATTGTTCTTCATTTTCTTATATCAACTAAGTTTTGAGCTGCTATTTACTTATTAGGTTGGTGTGAGATTTTATTTGAAATCTGAGAATCCACTTGTAATCAAGCTTTAGTGTTAAGTTTGAAGGGTAGCATAGGTTTGTCTTATTTAGTTCCTTGGAAAACAAGAGAGGTAGAGGTTTTCTTGTTTAGGCCTGCAAAAATAAGGTGTAAAGGTTGCTTGTTAACCTGAAAAATAAGAGGTATAACGGTTTACCTCTACTCGCAAATGGAGAGTTCTTAGTGGATTCCAAACTCTCTAGTGAGCTAGAAGAGTGGACATAGGTCAAGGATGATCGAACCACTATAAATTCGGGCTTTGTTTTCCTTACCCTTCATCTCTTTAATTTTCTTTATTGTGGTTGTGTTTTGATCAAACTACAATTTTTTTTTTAAATATCAAAAAGGCTTGCAAAATGGTTTTAAATTTCTAGTTTAAATTCAATTCAACCCCTCTCGGATTGTCATATTGGGCTTACAGACATTTTTTGGATTTGACATTCTAATTTGCAATCTTCTTTTTTCATGTTACAGGTTATTGTGTAAGCGGGAGAATTTCTTTGACTGAATGACGTCAATCTTCTTTTTTAATGTTACAGGTTATTATGTTAATCATGCGGTCCACCAACAAAAATTTTCAATATTTATTTTGTACGGCTCACTTTTACTATTTACAGATGCACATTTCAAATTTTTTCCGTACGCACGTCACTTTTCAGATACATTGGCATATTTTTTATCCGAACGGATAGGGGTATTTTCGTACAAACATGCTATGTTGTTGGTATGTTGTTTATATTTTTTTTTTGTTTATATATTATTTGAATGTTGTTATATATTGTTGATTTGTTGTTTGTATGTATTTTATATGCTTAAAACAATAAATAAACAAATCTGAATTTTTATATATTATTGATTTTATATATTATTGATTTGTTGTTGGTACGTTGTTTATATGTTGTTTTCAACATACAAACAACATATAAATATATAAATACCATATAAATAACATGCAAACAAATTCTAAACAAGTGCAAGAAAATGAATAGATTTTAATCAAATTCGAAATAAGTTTTAAATAAGAAACAACATATAAACAAGTTTTAAATAAGAAACAATATATAAACAAGTTTTAACAAGAAACAACATATAAAATCCATATAAACAACTTTTAAATAAGAAACAATATATCAACAACATATAAATAAGTCCAAAAAATGAACAGATTTTAAACAAATTATTAACAAATTTTAAGAACACAGTAAAAATATAATTTGCAAAACTAAAAATGTAATTTATTAAATATATTATCTTAATGTGCGTAATTTTTAAATTTCTGTCAAAATAAAATAAGTAGGCCCAATGGACCCGTAATATGTAAATGTGAGTGCCGTGAATCTTGGAGAATTTTCGGTTTATTGGAATAGACAACGGAAGCGACTTGAGAAGAGAGATAGAGAAATCAACACAAGGATTTATAGTGATTCGGTCAACCGTGCCTACGTCCACTACCTAAGTCTCACCACTTAGGATTTCTATTATATAGGAGATTGATTACGGCTCAATCCAACAAAGCCAATACACGAGATTGATTCCGGCTCAACACCTCCAAGGCCTACACACTGTTGTTTCTATAGGTTCACAACAAACCTCTAAACTATTGTTTTCTATAGGCTCACAACAAACATCTACAATGTTGTTTTACTTAGGCTTACAACAAAATTTTCTCACACTCTCAAAGTGTATGTAAAACTGTTTACAACATATTGAAGCACTATGCTAGAGTTGGATATTTGATCTTGATGCTTGAACTTTAATCTCTAACTTGATTGGTTGTTTTTCTTGGTTGGAATAGATAGAAAATTTGGCATAATGATTTCTGATGCTGTTCAACATGTTTCTACCATTCTTTTGATGTATTTATAGTATTTTCATGCCACATGACCGTTGATGGTGACAAACTAGCCGTTGGAGTGCATTTGATGCAGTTGCAGCTTTCTGGAACCTTAATGACGTACATTGCAATTTGTAAGAAGTACGTTGATCATCCAGTTGACATACATTGTAATACTCATGACGTACATTGATCATGTCGGCTTCCCAGATAACATACGTTGCAATTTCTCTACGTACGTTGCCTCTTTGCTACGTACGTTGTGCATGTATGATGTACGTTATTTTTGGTCTGGAACAATCCATTAGCTTCTGTTTTCTGCCTAAGCCACATCTACGTACTTTACAGATTCTCTACATACGTTGTTGTCCATAACGTATGTTGTGGTTTTATCCAACGTACGTTGATCACGACGTTTTTCAGCTAACGTACTTCAGCTTTGTTGTAATGTACGTTGTTGCTTTGCAGAGCCTTGTTTCGAAACTCTAAGCCTTCCCACGTGTTCCACTTCAAGTCAAACGTTTTGCTTATCATCAAAACTTTTTGTACATCATCAAAACATATAAGGAACTTATTGTTGATCATTCATGATCAAACACAAACATACATCTCTTCATAGATAAAAAAATCCATCTCTTCATATAAATCTCTTCTTCTTCCCTTAAAGTGTGCTTACACAAACCAAAAACACACTCAATTAATAAAAAATTCCTAAAGATAACTTCCTCTTCAACTCAATTCAATTAACCAATAAACCTTTCTAAACAGCCTTGATAGGGGGATACCTTACAAGGATGGAACCGAAGGAACTCCCTAAAAAGGGAGTTTTGACTGGCGGCAGCTGGGGGCACGTGCACCCACCAGCCCTGGTCTCCCTTCGTCCCTGTCATTAGGAGTCTATTAAAAGATAATAGTTAACAATGGCATGGCATGCTAATATGACACTTTAATAACGTGTTAATTTTTTTTATTTACATCCGATTGGCATACTAGAAGTAAATGCCACGGGGCAAAAATGCACTTGTGGCACTAATTTAACTAAAAATTTACAAGTTACATCACTTAACGGCTGCTTCTAACAGAGTCCCAACATACTAGATATGTTTTTAGAAATAAAAAAGAAGGGTTATATAATATATGGTGATTTATTTTTAAAAATTTGATAAATGCAAAGGTTATATTATATTTGCTTACTAATCCATTAAATTAAGTCACAAACTCATAATCAATGTAGTTTTTGATGGAAATTTTTCTAACATTCTCTTCAACTATATCTACAAGTCACTGGAGTATGAAATATGGAACATGTAAAGAAGGAAAATGCTAGGAATACTTTTTTCATACATTCTCTATACACTTTCAATCAAATTTTGACATGTATTCAGTAATAGAACTAGGATTCCGGCTAAGTAGAGGTTGAATCATTTGTTTTTACCCAAAGTTTTGGCTACATGGTGTATATGACCAAAAGAAATATACATGAATAGAAAAATTAATTTAAATTAAATTAAATATTCAAATATATGTAGTAATTATGCAACTATTTTTACACATTTGAACCAAGATGATAATTGATTTCTATGAATTGTCATTTTATGAAAGCGGAGCTCCACCAAGAGAGTTTAATATAACTTTTAAATTGTAGCACAACATTAGATTATGTTATTACTTTTTTAGCATTTCGTTTGAATTCTCCATTACATATTAACGTGACATTTTGACATGAAATTTTTTCCGTCATGTGGTTTGTTAACAAGGATGTCCCATTATATTGAAACGATTTTGAGAAAAAAAAATTCTAGGATTTAATTTGACTGGTTTATATGTAAATTATTTCATGTCAATGCAATTAGTCTGACAAACTTTTTTTTTTGAAGAAAATCTGACAAACTATTGAAACTCAAAACTATTGAAACAATTTTTTGTAATAAGTTTTAGAAATAAAATAGAGGAAATTAGGTTGTATATCTAAATTAAAATTCAGATTTGGAAAAATAGAACCCATAGTTTAGTAATTAGGTTAATGCTATTTTTTTTCTAAGTGTTAGTTGCTAGTATGTCAACCGTTTAATTTTTTTTTGACAAATGCCAGATTTATTAGGTATATAAGTCAAAATCTCACGAGTTTAATCTTTCAATTTCGATCTATTTTCTCTCTCCTCAACCAAACACCCAAATCTCTCTCTTCTCTCCCTATGTTCTCTCTCCTCTCCCTATGCTCTCTTTCCTCTCTAATCGCAAAATAGAGAAAACCTAACTCTGCCACCCTCCTCCGTCGCGTTTGTTCTTGTCTCAGTCTTCTCGCATCGCATATGTTCTCTCTCGACTATCCTCTGTCGCGTCTTGGGTATGTTCGTGTCTTCGTCGTCTGTCGCCGCCTCTCGTCTCGTCTCTCCCTTGTCCGTCGCCGTGTCTCCCTCTTCACTTTGTGTTTCCTCGCAGCGTCACATCTCGTCTTCGTCCATTGCTCAGTGCTCTCTTCTCTGATTCTCGTCTTTGTTGCCTCGATTTTTCCTTTCTCTGTCTTCGTCGATCTACAGGTGACAAAGGGGAGTGGTGGTGAATGAATCGGACGAGGCGGCAGCGGCAGCTAAGGTTGGGTAAACCCTAGTTGCTGCCTTTTTTATTTTTTTTCAAAATGACAAAAATACCCTTGGCTTTTTTATTCGTTCTTTAATGTGGAAAAACACTTTAATTATGTTTATTTAGTTTGTTTTTTCTAACTTTGGTTGATTTTTTGAATTATATTGATTTTGTGCAGGATGGATTCATTTGGAGACTTGTGGATACATTTTTTGGACACTTGTGGATACATTTGGAGACTTGTGGATACCTTTTGGAGGCATTTATAAAGTACTGCACACCAAATCAAATTTTGCTAAACAAAATAAAACAAAATTAATAATATATAAATAATTAAAATTAATTTAATTATGGATACATTTGGAGACATATGGATACATTCGGAGACATCAAAAAATTGTAAAAATTGTATAAGAAGCTGTGGTTTGGATACATTTGGATATATTTTGGAGATATAAAAAAAAATTGAAAAAATTATATTAAAAATTATAATTTGGATGCATTTAATTTTAAAAAAATATTAAATCAAAAATTTATTAAATCTAATTTTATGTATAAAAAATTGTAATTTGAAGACATTTGGATACATTCTAAAACATCATATTTTTCTCCCTTTAAATCTATCTTTTTTCGCAAAAAAATTCAATTTCTCTAGAAAATATCACCATTTTTTGCGAAAAATCTAAATTTTTGTATTTTTGCAACATGTTTTAAGCGTGTTTCTATTGGTCAATATGTATTTGGTATATGCCAAAAACCCAATTATGAATTTTAATTAGGTATAAAAGTCAAATTTTCCCAAAAAAACACCCTTAAGGAACATCAAAGTGACATTGTTTTTGCTTGATGAGCCAGGGTAGCCACGTCGTGTAGTGAAAAAGACTAATAGAACAATGGTAGAAAGAAGTGGAAATTACAGCCAAACCAGTGATAAAAAACGAACTCCATAAGACATATTAGCCAAGCGGAGAAAAGGGCAATTTTGTAACATTCCAACCATTTGTCCACTCCAACATGCCTTCGTCGATCTAAAAACAAAGATACAGAAATATATGCCTAAGCTGCAAAACACTAGGCCGCAATTGCCGAATGAAAGATACAATTCATAGTCTTTCACCTTTGAAAACATGTGATTCCCGAGTTAAAAAGACAACAACTTTCAAAGGACATGAAAACAGGTTTTCTTTTTGCTCGATAATCTGGGCCAGCCATGTTGTGCAGCACAAGATTCCAACGTAAACAAGACGCAAATGGATGAAATTACAGCCAAGCGACAACAGACCCTATGACAAATAATGAATAGGCATTCAAACTAGAAGATGGGGGGCACAACTAGTAGACAAATCTTACAGTTACAAGAACAACAATATGCATCTCTTTTTATACACGAAGAGTGATATATCAATATACTTTGTAGCTATTGTTATCCTTGGAAATTTGTTGTTCCAATTATATTAATTAAATTAATAAAATAGAAATGATGCAATCTTTAGTTTTTTTGGCGGAAAGTTGCATCTTTTCAATGAACATTTGTGTCTTCTGTCTATTCATTGTAAGGTTGCATTTATTCGATGAATATTTATATCTTGTGTCTGTTCATATTTGATCAACATTAAGATACTTTTATATTTTGATAATGAACAAAAGATGAAAACAATCAAGATAACCATTTTACACACGTAAGACTTAGAGCTAACCACGTAAGAAGGCTCAGAGTTGGAAAACATGTCACTAAATAGCCATTACATACGCAAGAACAAAAGGTTATGTATGTTAAGTGTCCATTACGTATGTAAGGTTTTGATAACATACGTAAGGATGCATCACTTTAGAAACAGAAGCTACTGGATCATTTTGGATCAAGATTTATGTACATAAAGGTTGAGTTACGTACACAAGAAGCTTGTTACATACACAAGAAAATGTTTTACGTACATAAGGGAATGAAGACAAAGCAAAAAGCTTTCGAATGTTGAAGAAGATATCGAAATGATTAGGTGCAATGGTCAAAATCAGGGTTTTATGTACGCAACACATAGGGTTATGTACATAACACTTGAATAACATATGTAAGTGTGTTTAGTTACGTATGTAAGAGCTTCCAGACAACATGAACAATAATGATTGCACTCGAACGACTAGTACAACTCCAATAGTCCTATAGCTTAGAATTGCTATAAATACATCATAAATGGCAGAGAATGGTTATGGAACATATGCTATCATAGTGCCAAAATTCTTATCAATTACAGCTATAAAAAAAAACACCAAAGATCAAACTATAGATAAGATTAAGAGCATCAAGTTCATATACTCAACTCTAGCATACTGCTTTAATTGTATTCCTTTTTTATACACTTTGAGAGTGAGAAATGTTTGTTGTGAGCCTAAGAAAACAACATTGTAAGTGCTTTAGAGGTATAAACCTTGAGAGAAATCAACCTTGTTTAGGCCTTCAAGGTGTGAGCCGAAATTAACCTTGTGAGCTAGGCTTCAGAGGTGTGAGCCAGGAATCAACCTTGTTGTATTGGCTTTGTTGGATTAAGCCGGAATCAATCATCATATAGTAAATTAGAAAAATCTTAAGCGAAGAACGTAGGTAGTGGACGTAGGTATAGTTGGCCGAACTACTAGGGCGTGACTACAGTGAGACGCGTATTTTTTGCCTCAATGAGGCAAGTGAATGTAGACCATTAGATGAAAAAAAAGGAATGTGAGTCATTAGATTTGTAGTGACTATAAGGGAGTATAAACCCTCCCTTGCAGAATTTTAGCAAATTAAGTAAAAGTGAACGAAATAAAAAACTTGTCAGTTACTTAATTTTATTTCTTTTTACTTAATTTTTTAGGTTTTTTAATTAATAATTTTTTTACCATTTACATATTGATATTTTACCATTTACTTAATTTCACAACATTTTACTTAATTTTTTTACCTTTTATAAAATATTTTACTTAATTTTGCTTTAAGTAATTTTACAATATTATAAAATTTTAATTAAGTAAAATTAACATTTACTTAATATTGTATATATTGTAAAATTACTTAAAAATTCCGAAATATTGTAAAAGTAAACAAAATTTACTTAATAATTTTTTACCATTCACTTAATTTATCATTTTTTACTTATTTTTTTTTGTTTTTACTTAATTTTTAGAAATTTTGTAAAAGGTAAAAAAATAAGTTTTTTTTTGAAATTAATTAAAATGCAAAAAATTAAGTAAAATCAAAAAAATTAAGTGAACGGTAAAAAAATATTATGTAAACGGTAATAAATCATTATGTAAAAGGTCTGAAAATCAAGTAAAAGTGAATGGTTTATATTCACTTGCCTCATTGAGGCAAAAAATAGGTGCCTTACCGTAGTCATTACCGAACTACTATAAAGCACTTGTGTTGTTTTCTCTTTTCTCAACTAGCTTCCACCGAAAATACTTCAACAATTGGTATGAGAGCTAGTTTCCTTTTGAGAAGGCTTAACATCCTTGGAGCAAAGATCTGCATCAAAGAAAATGGAGTTTGGTCATTCATCCGCATTTGAAGTCGGAGCTTCCCTTACTCATCCACCTCTCTTCAATGGTCTAACTACTCCCTGTGGAAGAATCTCATGACAATCTTCATCAAAGCACAAGACATAGAGCTTTGGGAGGTAATCGCTCTCGACCCCATATCATTACGAGAAGACATGGCTCATTGAAAAGCGAAGATGAGTACACTAATTGCCGATTGGAAGAAGTTGACAATCAATGCTCAAGCAATGCAAATCCTCATGTACGACTTGACACTTGAAAAAATTAGAAGAGTTTCAAGTTGTAGAAGTGCTCAAGAAATTCAGAAATCTTTGGAGATAACTTATGAAGGCACTTCTCAAGTCAAGGAAACTAAGATAAACCTCCTCCAACATGGGTTTGAGCTCTTTTCCATCAAAGAAGATGAGTCTGTCACAAATGCCCAAGATAGATTTGAGGTAATTACAAACGGGCTAGAAGCCTGGGAGAAGAAGGTCAAGGAGCATGATAAGGTGAAGAAATTCATTTGATCCTTGCCAAAGACATGGGGTTTGCAAGCAATATCGATTGTGAAAACCAAGGTTCTCAATAACTTGGACTTTATTGCACTCATTGGATCTCTCATAAATTATGAGATTATTCTAAAATCGAAGGGGAGAATACCAAAAGTAAAAAACCTTTCAGGGCTAAATCATACATTCCGAGTGAAGATGAGAGTGAAAAAAAAATCAAGTTTAGAAAATGAAGAGGAAGATGAAGAATTAGAGTATTACTCTAAAAGGTGTGCCAAATATGAAAGCTTGATAAGAAACAAAATGAAGTAAAGAGAAAGGAGGGAAAAATCGAAGGAGAAAAAGAATAGGAGAGATGATATTTCTTCTAGTGATCATGGTGATCCACTGGCATTTGTGTGTCTATCAGCACATTAGGTATTCCTAAATTCTCAATCTTTTAATTTGTCATGCCTTTCATTTTTTAGGGGAGTTAAAACTTGTTAATTGTTAATTTTTTTTATGACAACAAAAAGGAAGGGGGGGGGGGGTAAATTAAATGAACTTCAAATGAAAGGGGTGAAAATTTTAAAATTTTCAACATGTTCATACATTCTTTTGCATGATACTAACTTTTTGATAAGGATGATATCCTTGATCAAATTTGTTTTTCATGATGTAGCACTTAAAATCTTGAAAGTTTTGTCATCATAAAAAAGGGATAACATTGTTGGATCATATGTGATCAACATAAGTGTGTTTGTGTTTGCGGCCCGTGACCGGCGTACAAAGTGAACCGTCTGTGGAAGCCCGACCCATCTCTCACAAGCCTCTAAGAATAAAACTTAACGAATTTATTTCTAACCATGTTAAAACCATTTGTAAAGTTTAATAAGTAGAAATCTAGACTTGTTTAAAACGTAAGTTTTCATAATAATAAAATATTCGATAAATAATAAATCATTTTTAAATATCAAATAAATATACAAAACATATACCTATAGGCATACCGGTGTGGAGCTACTAACAAAACAAAACAACTGAGCCCGAACAAAGGGGCACTAACTGCAACTGCAGAATCCCTCACCAGGTGTTGAATGCTGAAGAATCGCAATAAACCAAAATCACCTGCAAGTAAGAGTACAGGAAAATAGACAGAAAAAGAAAGGGTAAGAACCCTAGTGAGGAAACGACACTCCAGAGCGGCACCAGGCCTCAAAAAACCCGTTTTGAAAACCATTTAAAAATATTACATGCAGATATAAGTGTATAAAATATTAGTTTCGAAATTCATTTCAAAATTGTTCGCAAACAAGGCAGACAACAAACGAGTAATTGTGCAAAATCTTGATCTTCAATTCTAGTGCACAAATCTCAAAATATTATTTTCAAAGTCATAATCATAAATTATCAAATAATTATTTACTAGACGTGTCTGAAAAACGAGTATGAACTCTCTTCATGCACTTATGCAAAAATTTACCACTTGTACCAAAATTGAAAACATTATCATAGTCAGAATAATTTGACATGGGACTAGTAGCAAAATTTACACAAAGCCAAGGGTTGATCACACAGCTATGCCCAAGGCCAAAATCATACGTGGACTTCACCACTAGGTCATATGTGGACTCTGCCACTAACCAAATACGTGGACTCTGCCACTAACCAAATACGTTAATCAATATTGCATCATGTGCTGGCTGAGGCATATGGCAACCAACATCCCTGGTAGCTGGAATTTCACAAAGTATTGGTATACCAAAGGTCAGGTTTTACCCCCGTAACAGAGTCGTCCTAAATCATCATAATTAAATCATAGTTTGTATCGAAAACGTATTTGCAAATTCAAATTCATATTAGTGGTTACACCGCTGTCAAATCATGCAATAGCTGATTTCATAAATCAAAGGCAAATGAAATAAATAACCTTTATTTCATAGAAATACAAATTCCGTAGAATTTTCATTTCAGAGAAACAAGTCATTTTTCCTTCTTACAAATCAAATATTCATATACTCAAAATGTTTATTTCAAATATAATCTCAAAATCGAAAACAGAGTGGTTATTAACAAAACCATAATAAATAGCAAAACATGATATTCATTTTAAAACCATCAAAATTCCAAAATCAAAGTATTATCAATACTTCATAGTTCAAATAACTTTTCAATACAAATTTCATCATTTACCAAAATTTTCAGAAAAACAAATTCAATCAAACAAGTCCTTACATAGACCAAATTTTAGGATTTCTTATCCTTAAATTATTCTGGATTACATGCTATAGTCATAGCACAACAAAAACATATAAGTTAGAAAACACAGCCTATGTGTCTAAAGTTGTCATTTCACTCACCTGAAAATCCAAATATTAAATGCATGATATGCAAATGGAAATGCAAACTCGGACCCTTAAAGACCCCACCAATTCATATCGAATGATAATCTATCATTCTGGATCCAAAATCCAAAATTTACGGTTTGGTCCTCAACCAGTGTAAAATTATGGTTTAGTCATTGAGACTTAGTAATTTACAAATCAGTCCTTATAGTATATTCAAATTAGCAAATAATCCTCCATTATTTTAGAATATTCAAATTACTCCAATATATACTCCAAATTACATTTGGATCCCCAAAATACCAAATATCAAGTTTAGTCCTCAAATGGCAAATTACCCAAATAGTCTGACTTTTGATTCAACCGATAAAAATCGATTCCAATCATACACATTGACTCTAATCGATCTCCTGAACTCAAATCCATAGGTTGTTTCTAAAAAAACTCAAAATCTCTCAAAAATTGACAAAATCCTAACCTAACTCTAGCCCATTCAAAACAACATCAAATCTTATGATTCCAAGCTATATTCATGTCCATCTAACCTCAAACAATCATAATATAACAACTTACAACATCTATTTCAACATAATCACTCAAAATCTGAAAACCATTTCAAATTCGGCCTAAAACCAAAAATCCAAATTTGAAGCATGAAATGGATGAAATGAAGATATTAGAGATGTAAGCTTACCTCCAGAGATGTTGTGGAATGATTGAGGAATAATTGGAAAGTGAAATGAATGGATTTGGAGCGGATTGGAGTGAGAAAGATGAGTGAGAGTCGAAAGGGGTCAGGTATGGGATATATATAGACCCTTCCCTCCAAAACAGTGTGTTTCAACCAAAAATAACATTTTCTTAGCACTTACTCTAGTAACTCAAAAATTACTCGAGTAAGTCTTGCTCTAGGAAGAATTTTGTCCCCGCTCACTCTAGTAACTCTAAAAGTGTAATGTCTTGAATTTTTTGACAATTTATTTTGGCAATTTTCCATTTTTTTATTTGGAAAACAATATGTAATATTTGGTATTTTAAATTAATTTTGGGTAATTTTTCTAATTATTTTGGAAAATAAATTTTATGTTGGAAAATTAATTTTTTGTGTTTTAAATATTAATTGGGTGATTAATAAAGTTTTTGGAAATGATTAAGTTGATTAATTAGGTGAAAATTTGTTAAAAATTGAAAATAAAATCGGATTATATTGAGGGATGAGTGACTGGTCGTTTGTGCATGCGGAACAATGACATGTCGTTTGAAATTTATTTGGTCTGTCGTTCTCTAGCATGTACGGTTGTCCGAGGGTTGCCTTGCTGGGTTCTGTGGCAACGACGAGCCGTTTTGCTTGGTTCTTCTGTCGTCGACCGCGCGTGTGTCGTTCAAATTTGTTGTGCAGCCACTATTGAGAAACGACGCCGCATTGCTTTGCTTTCTTTCTTTCTTTCAAATCCCACCGCCCAAACTGATTTTTTTTCAGACTTTTAAGCCCGACACCGCCCATTTCTGTCACTCTCTTCACCAAATCTTTACTCCAGATAGTTCTTCGTGTTTTTCACTCTCTTCCATGGCTATTTCTTATCTCTTCTTCAACCTTGAGGTAAGTCTTTGGAATCCAAGAACTTCCTTGCTTTCATTACTGTTTTTGCACCTTATTG
>CAODLS010279995.1:0-14456 GCA_948243855.1 Flueggea neowawraea | reverse complement strand
TTTAAGAATTAATATTACTTTTGCAGGTTGAGACTGTCTTCCATGAGTTTGGCCATGCTCTTCAGCATATGCTCACCAAGCAGGATGAGGGCCTTGTTGCTGGAATTCGGAATATAGAGTGGGATGCTGTTGAATTACCCTCTCAATTTATGGAAAATTGGTGTTATCACAGGTATTGCAGTGTCACAGATTCTTCTACATCGTTAAGATGTGTCTTTTCATTGTTTTAGTTTTAGAGCTATCTTCCTTTTCACAAATATAGTTAGATTGAATGATCTGCTTGACATAACTATTATATCTATGAGGCTTCATTGTATCCACATTTGTTTTGGAGGAATGTTCTTCCTTTGTTGATTGTAGCTTGTTACCAGTTACAAAAATTTTGCAATCTGCATATTTAGCATGTGTATGCCTTCTGCAGGGAAACTTTGATGGCCATTGCAAAGCACTATGAAACTGGGGAAAGTCTCCCAGAAGATATTTATAAAAAGCTTCTCGCTGCTAGAACTTTCCGAGCAGGTTCCCTTAGTCTTAGACAGGTTAGTGAGGGTCCATTGTGATCTCCTTTAACTTTTATATTCGAGCATATCCTTTTCCATGCACTGATTTTTTTATTTGGAAATTTTGCTAAGTCGTTCTGTTTGATAATTTCATACCTTTTGATGACTGAAGATGTATTTTCAAGAGAAACTAATTGAAATTCTGTTTAATAATGTTTCAGCTGAGATTTGCCAGTGTAGATTTGGAGTTGCATACAAAATATGTGCCTGGTGGGTCAGAATCTGTCTATGATGTAGACCAAAGAGTCTCACGGAGGACGCAAGTTCTCCCTTCATTGCCAGAAGATAGATTCCTTTGTGGGTTTAGTCATATATTTGCAGGTTTGCTTTCCAGTTATTTTTGTTTGCCTTTCTGAGCTTAGCTTTACTTTTGTTGTGACCTTCTGTTTGGATAACGTTTTGATTTAATGTATTTTATGATTAACAGGTGGATATGCAGCTGGGTATTACAGTTACAAGGTATATATATTTTTTAATGGCAGAATGGATTCATATGACCTTAATATAAAAAGAAAAGCGATGGGGAAGACAAGGAAAACGATCTATTTCTTCAAAAAATTAACACTAATGCTAATAGACTGGAAAAGTTGAAGGTTCGGGCCTCTGGGGGTCATATTCCCTTCCTGCTTCGTTGTCAGGCTCACATGGGTGGCTACAAGATTAGTCTTCTGACTAAAATTTATAGAAACCCCATCTTGTTCAACATTCTCACACTTGATATTTTAAAATTTAAACTGTCAAATCAAAAGGAGCCATTTTAGCATAGTTCATGCCCTTCCTTTCGCATATCTGGTTACATTTTGCATGGCTCTGAAAGTAAAACTTTTAACTGCAGTGGGCGGAAGTATTATCTGCAGATGCTTTCTCAGCTTTTGAGGATGCTGGATTGGAAGACAGCAAGGTATGATAGTATGAAATGCTGTTTAGGATTGACCTTTGAGAGCATTTCCTCTGATCTAAGTAATTATGCCCCTTTTTTCATGCTTGCATCAACTCCATGAATTTCTTGCGTCCATTCTCAATCTAGTTTTTGATTTATCAATTAGATTGATTTTATGGTTTAGATAAAAAGAGGATATATATGCAATTCTAGCCAAATTTGATATGTGTGCCTCTGGTCTATAATTTTGTCTTTGGCAATACGTTATGTTATTCCAAGATGATCACTGAACCCTAATATTCACAATACTCTCACAAACATATGTAATTAACAAAGCCATTGTTAATTGTTTCCCGGATAAGTATTGCCCAGAATAACAAAGCATAATGATTGCAACAGGCTGTCAAAGAAACTGGTAACAGATTCAGGGAGACGATTCTTGCACTTGGAGGTGGAAAAGCACCACTTGAGGTCACGCAATCAAGCTAACCTTCTTCGCGTCATCTGTTTTGAGCTTCCTTTTACATATTTTGTGTTTCTATGCTTTTTAAGTTAACATCCCCTGCATTTCATGTTTGCCGGCCAGGTTTTCGTGCAATTCCGAGGGCGTGAACCTTCACCGGAGGCATTGCTCCGGCATAATGGCTTGTTATCGACGACAGCGTCTGCATGAGTTCTCACAGTTTATTGACATTCTGTGAGGACAAGGAGATGCAGGCTTTTCTTTTTAGGCACTATGATTTCCGATACTGCACCAAATGAGGATTCCTATATGGAACTTTTGCCAAATGAATCATTTTGGCGAAATGGAAATAGCTTCTTAGGGCCATGTTTGTTTTCAGCAGATTTTATTCTGTAGTACTTGCTGATCCATGTTCCTCATCAATAATCTTTCCCCCTTTCATATAAGAAACAATTTGGGGTGTTCGATACGTTATTTCATCAAAGAAAAGGTCCTTTTGACAAGCATATAATGCAACAAATAAAACCATTCGAAGTGACTTGAATCTAAATGAATTTTAATGCTTTCTGCTATCTGTTAAAGGGTCTCTATGTTCCATTTATGAAGAATTTAAACTTCTTCAAATGTTCAATATTATGTATTGGAATTTTAGTTGCTCGAAGAACTCCATTTTAGGCTTATTTTGTTTTGAGAGAGCCAATTGAGGTGTTTTGCCTACAGTCGTCTCGGTCTTAATTGGAGCCATTGGCAAGATTAAGTCTAGGACCCTTTCTGATATGAAATATTTTTAGATTGTTTTATGGTTGATTTCATCTTTTGATCTGATAGTTTTTTTTCTAAAATAATAATATATTAGAGCTCCTGAGATTTAATAAATTCTTTATCTTTTTTTACTCTTATTATATTTTCAATAACGAGATTCATATTTTTTTAACATGACATTATGCTTTTAAAAAGCAATTTCAGTATAAATAATAAACTAAACTAATTATGCAATTTCAGCAAACTAAATTGAACTAATTGTGTTTTAAAGTAAAAAAAAAGAACCGATTATGTAGGAATAATAAATTAAAATAAAAAGAAAAATAAAATATAAAACCTGATTGATGAGTATTAGGTTGAGTGATCATTTTTGTGGTTGATTGATTTTCTCTCCTAAATTTTCCGACATTGATACTTTACATATGTTAATTAAGAAATTGTAATATTTGCGGCAGGTTTCTGTTGTTTTTTTTTATTAGATGCATTATTATTATTATTATTATTATTATTATTATTATTATTCACCAATGTCATTTCTGTCATCATGTGTCACGCTTTATTAATGATAATTATATACACATAAACGATTTTAAAAATTTTATGGGCCCTTTTTAATCTGGAGTCCTAGACAGTTGCCTACCCTATTTAAAAGAATTAATTTTAAAAGAACTTTCCAAAAACACATTGATAAATTATATCTCACTAATTTAATTGTAATTGAAGGAATCTAGTCATTGGTTTAACAGATAAAATAATATAAATTAGTAGGTTCGAGCAACATACCTCGATTTCAGCTGAGGAATCCAACCAGCAGCGGAAGACATCGAGGTCAGGATCGGTTGATGTTGGTCTCGCGAGCAAACCACAATCGGGTTGGCGACATGAGTGCTCGTCTGTTTCGCAGCCTAGATGTCATGCAGATTGGGACAGTTGACGAACAAACGACGAAGTGGAGAGAGGAGAGATGGAGCATGGAGAAAGGAAGACTCTTTCTTTTCCTTCCCTCCTTCTCTCACGTTTTTGGTGGGATGGAAGAATGGAATCACATTCTTTCATATATATATATATATATATATATATATATATAAGCCTTCATAATGGGCCTAATGAGCCCAATAAGCTTAGTACATGGGCCTTTTGGCTATCTCAATTGGGGTCGCCAATTGGTCTCGGTCCATCGTCCCGGTTCACACCTTAATCAACCGAGTTCGATCCACCCGTCATGGGCGGACAAATTTTTTCAACAATAATTAAATGCAATAATTGATTCATCAAATTAAACCGTAATGTATTGTGCTCTTGCATGACAAGGATGTCATATCTACGGTTGGTTGGTATGGCATTATTGCTTAATTTTTTAAAAGATTGATTTGTTTGGTTTCTTTTTTAAAATTCGGTTAGCCAAGTTAAGGATACGTTCATTTGTAACTAATTAGAGCATCTCAATAGTTGATATCAATGCAACTATTGAACGAAAGTTTAACACACGTCTTCTTGGTCTCTATTGTAAAAGAAATCGGTTAATTTATTATTATAAACTAGAGTAATACTCGTGCTACACACCATACTTATCAATTTTATAATTAAATATTATTAATAAAATAAAAATTTAAAATAAAAATTAATATACTTTGATTTTGTTTCGTACATTATGGAAATTTAAAATAAAATTTTTATTGTCTTATCTTATATTAAATAACATTAGTAATATAGATATATTGCATAGTATAATTTTTGTACTATGCAATATGAATTATGTTTTTTATTAAAATATTTTTAAATTAATATTAAAATAATAAAATTTATATATTTTATTTATTGTTGAGTATGTTATAAAATTTTTACCTATCAAACTAACTAATATTTATATGTTTATTTAATATTTTTCAAAAAATTATAATTCAATCTCTCTTCTCATATTAGATTTTAATTTCAAATTTTCCTTTATTTTTTATTCTAAGTTTTTTTCTCTCAGCACTCTCTATTTCTTTATGCCTCATCTTGAAATCTAAATTAATTTCTTATCATTATTACTTACTTAAATTTATCATAATTGAAGATGATACACTTTCATTTTTACATGAAAGTTTTAACAAAGTTAAGTAGAAAGAATATATTTCTTATATGATGTACTAACCAATTTTTTGATATATAGACATAAAGAAATTAATTGATTTTAAACTATTGGAATGTAACTTGTCAATTAATTAAGCAGATATTTGTCAAAAATTTGAAAAAACTCACTATATATTTTTTTAAATATGTCAAAATATTTCTTTTTGTGTAAAATATGCCAATATAATAGTGTATTCAACTCTTTTTAAATTAATAATAATAAAAAAATAAATCCACAGTTGATGTATTTAATATTTTTTTAAAGAGTAATAATAATAAAAAAAGAGATGTATCAATCAACTATGAAGCTACTTGAAAGCTTGGAAAAACTCCCGAGTCTCCTTAGCACAATACTTGTTTTGCGCATGGACATATAATTTTTTTATTAATTAAACTTATTTTTTAAAAAAATAACTACTAAAATAATATTAATTTTATTTTATTTAGCATGTTAAAAAATTAAAATATTATTTTTTTATATTTATGTTAAATCATTTTAGAAATATATGATAGTTTGAAATCTTTTTTTTTCTGCATAATCACTCTCCTTCTTAGGATTGTTTCTAAAAATTAAAAATTAAATTCCTTTGTCTAGACAAAATATATCAAAATAGACAACTATAATCGTAATAAAACACATTTAGTCCTCTTTTTTCATAAAATATTCAAAGTATTTAAGTGTATTGTTATTTTTTCTTAATACAATTAAATGATTATAATGTATTAATTAAGTAGAACATAAGTGACAAATAAATAAAAGTCACTTGTCAATAGATGGGGAGCTAGGAAAAGCTCTCTCTCTCTATATATATATTGGTTGCAGCAACATTTTTTTTGGCTAAAATAAGATTTTTATCGGTACAACATCCAACAGTAGAAAATAACATTCCTTAAAAAAATGTAAAATATCAAGACAATAACGCATTTACAATGCTATAAGATTTTTTTTTTAAATCTTTTTAATTCAACTTCATCGTGTATATAATTTTATGAATCGAAGTTGATCAAATTAATTAAGAAATCATCAGCACAGTTTTTGCTTAGTTTAACCAGTCATTTTAAATTCTTTATAATTTGATTCAACCGGATTCCTTCTTGAGTCTTTGACTGTGAATGTGGTTCTATATGTCAAATATCTCACATTGTTCATATTGAGTTGGTCTTATGAATTTATAATTAAGTGACAATTTTCCTCCCATAAGATACCTTTTGGAGATGAGTTAGACTCATTATTAAGATGACATCAAAGTCACCCCTATTGTAATGGTTTGGGACGATGTTTGACCATGTGTTGTCCTTTGTCCATTAATTGTTCAGCCTAATTTAAGCTGAGAGGGATGTGTGTCAAGTATCTAACATTGCTAGGTTGAATTGATCTTGAGTTGATCTTATGAGTTTATAATTAAGTGATAATTCTATTCCTATAAGGTAGCTTTTAGAGGTGTGTTAAGCTCATTATTAAGACTATATTCATCCTCATACTAGCACAAAAGGGAAAAAAAAAACCTAATCCTTGTGTGTTTAATATCAATTTTAATCTCATTATTAAGACTATATTCATCCTCATACTAGCACAAAAGGGCAAAAAAAACTTAATACTTGTGTTTAATATCAATTTCAATTTCATTCTCTGTGAGAAGTAACTTGGCTATAATTACCAGTTCTTTGATTCTAATTTAATGAAGTACCTAATTTCAAACCAAATCCTTGTCTCTATCTTCAAATGTAACCATCATTTTAATCAATTAATATTTTCTTCTGTTTTGATTTTCTTGACAACATTTGCTTTATTTTAATTTGAAGTTCAATTATTAAAGTTGTTTCCGCAAAGTGGTATTGTTTGCGATTAATATACAGACCTTACAACGACCTAACTCGCAAGTTGCATTTGCTTGGTTCAAACAACTTGTCTTATTCTATCAAATATTAGAACATCAACCGTCATCAACTATAAATAAAAAAAAATTGTACATTATAGTATTATAAATAAAACTTGGTTTGTTGGATTTCATTGATGATGCTAGTTGCGTGGATTATGCGATGATTACACGAATAAAAATAAAAATAAAGTAACAGTGAACATTTTGTAAACGTTGTGGGCAGTTGTTTGCCTGGTAATTGAATATATATATATAATTTTTATAATTATATAAAAAGGAATTGCAATATTTATTTATTATTATTGGTTGTTGTTTCTGCAGCCTCTTATGCGACAGCAGTGATCATGAAATGGTCAATGCGCCTTGCCCTTTCTGTGAATGCAAATATATTTAATTTTAATTTATGGTTTATAACTTGGAGGTAGATGCCCGAATAGACTATTTGTTAGTTAAATAACCTTTTGTCAGTCGTCTCTTGCTGTCAATATTCTGTTTAAAACTGATGCATTTGCCAGCAGAAAAATTATTTAATTTAGCTTTCGACAAAATTATTGACATAGTGGTTTGCTGATATAAAAAAATATTCCTATCTATTCAGTTCAGTTTGAATCTACTTAAGAATCTTATTTAACTGGAAAAAAAATCTGTGTTAGAAACAATTTGAAATTATATAATATAATATAAGAAAAAGACTTAAAATTTGTTACTGTGCTACTGTGTCAGAGTAATTTTTCTAATTTCCTTGTGAAATAATTAGGTATATTTATGTCTTGTTAATAATGTATTATAATATATTTTACTACTATAAATACACAAAAAACCCTTCTATAAATGGGCAATTCAATATCTAGTAAATATATCATTTTCCGAATAAACCATGTAAGCAAGAAGGAGACAAATTAAACGTTGTAATGTATCTTGATGTTGTTGAGGTTTAACTATGGGTTATGAAAGTAACAGTATCGTCCTACTCCAGTACTGCAATGCTGCTTTCATTTAGTGGCAGCCCCCACTCCTGTCCAGTTTCAAAGTTGCAAAACTTGCTAGCCATGCGTTTGCGAGTCTCATGATGTAACTATACTTTGGATGCTTATTGGTCCCCATCCATGGAGTATGGATCTACCACACATGTAACCTCTCTTCTCTTATCGAATATCACAAATAAAATCTTCTCTCGAGTCTTATCACAAATAATATCTCAAATCATATATCTATAAAACTTGCTAATATTTGGTTTAGAGGAATTACAAGATTAAAGGAAAATTTTGACCGATTTTCTTTTTTAATTTTCAAGAAACTTCTCAACGAATCAGAAGTTTCTTAGAAGTATATTTCATTAGAAATCAGTCATTAATTTGTTATTTATCATCAAGTTGTAGCTACGTATGCTGTTCCTCTAATGCAGCTAGTAAAGAGAAGGTAGAACTGGCAACCATTTCATGAATATAGTGCTAATTAATACCTGCTTAATTAAGTCATCAAATGTCTCTTTTATACGAATTAAGACCAATTATACAACGAACAAAACTTGAAATAGAAACAGCAAATGAAGACCACAAAAGGCACTATACGAAGACGAATCAAATTAGGCTTCTCGGAGCAGATTCGGCAAATATTAGTGTTATTTTAAGAAGAAAGTGCGAGATCCAACTATGGAAGAGACACAACACAAGTGAGTATTTAAAAATGTAATTAGTTAGTGATGGTGTGGGACGTCCTCACGTCCTGAAGAATTGCGGCGTAGACCCTACGATACTCTCATGGCAGGCAAAAGGAAAGGCTCAGATCTTTGGAGATGCAAAAAGTCCCATACTTTGTTAAAAAAATCACTGTAGTGATTAATTAAGATTTAGAGTTTAGATACGGAAGCATTTGGTCAAAATTGCACATAAAAGAGTGGGGAAATGGCCGTTTCATTAGTTGAGGAGCCTTGGTTGTTATTGGTTTCCACTCTTTCGTAGATTGAAAGGGTCAGAGCTTTAAAAGGAGGGCCAATCTCACATGCCTATGCTTTAACTAATGTTTAGTGGGTAGATGATTATGTGATGGCGATGCCATTGAACAAAACATGACTAATTTTTCTTCTAATTCTTTATTAATTAAAGTAGCAGCACTATAATCACATGGAACGAAATTTGCCCACTTCACCAATAATGTTTTTACCTATATTTAGAGTGTGTTTAACAGTAAAAAACTTTTTTCTTATAAAATAAAATATATGAAATGTATTCGTTGTATCGTGCTATAATTCTCACATTGATAAAGTTTTCAGAAAAAGAGTTGTTTATAAGCACATTATTTTTTCAATCCATTAAATAAAAGTAAAGCATAGGACTCATGCACGATATATAATATATTCAGAATGAACTCTGAGTTTTCATTATTTGTGTAGCCATTACCTCTTTCTTCTATAATGATTAAAGAAATATAATAATAATATTCGTATGTATGGGCAATTATTGATAGAAAGACAGGAAACTGGAACTTCTTTTTGTCAAAACTAGGTGGGCAAAGAGTCAAATCAAAAGAAAGTCTATTATCATTAATAGGTCTCATGCTGTGCAGGACATGGTTTGGAGTTGTAGGGATGGTCCATGAATGACACAGACAAGGACTGACCATTTTCCTTGAAAGAGGTACCTGGATACCATTATTGATGATGAATGCATTTCAGTAGTTCTGTTGACACACATTCGACATTCCTGTTCGGTGGTAGGTAAGGTAACCACCAGCAAGTTAGTTGCATGTAGATTTTCGCAACCTCTTTTTCTTTTCTTTTTTCTTTTTGTTAACGATATTTTCACAAGCTCTTTCTTTCAGCTCTGGGTGTAAAATTAACATCATCACAGGTCATCTTATGCTTGTCCAAAAGGGTTGATGAAGAAAACGTCTTTGTCGTTTTTTTGCCTGATATGGGCAACCAAACAAATCTGTTTTCTTCTTTTGCTTTCCCATCTTGCTCAACTCTGCCTTTCCTCATCCTTGTCTGCAATTTATTTACAGGTTTGGCACATCTTGCATTGTCTCGAGGTTAATACTTGCGTTGAACTAATCAATTGGATGATTGGAAGGTGGTCTTTTCCACTTTCACTTGAGTCTGGGAACTCATCAGGAGCTGAGAATCCCACAACAGTAACCACGGATGTGTTGCTCTTGTAAAGCACTCACAAGTGTACTCTTTATTGCCAAGAAAGAGAATGTACAATTCAATTCCTCCCTCTATACAACATATACTCTCCAGTAACAGGAATAAGCATTCTTCGAGCCAAAATTTATCTACATCTGGACAAGTTGACAAGAACATATAACGAATACTATAGCATATTCCTCTCAAAACCCTCTGTTTGTCAGGAACTCATTCTTAAAAAATGCAGAGACTACGCTCCCTACAGAGATTGTATACAGTACCTGTCACAACGTTTAAATAAGAGGTACTGTATTTGTTTCTAGTATTATACACAATTTTATCGCTACTAGACTATAAATTTACTGGTTAATTTCCGTCGGAAATTGAATTTTTAATCTCCAATCTCTTAACATTGGACAACACTTTATTACTACTGAATTATAAATTTATTGATGTGTCACTCCACTCACTCACTCACTCAAGCCTACATGCCAGACAGTAGTGGGCCTGTAAGACCGTGATGCCACTTATCTACATGAGGTTGGGCTCATGTCTAAATCGTGTTGAGCACGAAAGGTTCTTCGACAAAGAAAAAAACAGTGATGTCTTTGAATTTATCACACAAATGTCTTTCAACAACATGCCAACATGTGCTATGTCTCTGTCATGGCCTTTGGCGTTTTAAAGTTCTTCACCCAGACCCAAATTAAAGTTGAGACAAGGTAACAGAAAAGGTGAACGAAGCCCAAATAAGAATCCAAGAATCGCATGATCTTCTGACTATAGGGAAGCCAACCACCAAACTCATGTGAAAGAAAAAGGAAATCTCTTCATGTCAAACTTGAAAAATAACATAACCAGAAAGTCGAAGCCTGAATTCATAGCTTCAAAAAGTTCTTCACTTGATTGATTTTCTTGAATTTGCACAATCTAGAGTTCAGTGTCACAAAATCGGATCATCAAATTTGAAACCATCCTCCGAGAAAAAGGAATGTAACTCAGACTGTACCTGAAACAACTCAAATCACACAATATGAGTGGTCCGGATAGAGCATTTATAATTAAAATGTGCCATTCGCAAAAGCAGATAAGGTATCACAGATATATCTTAAGATACAAGAAACCATTCTCTGTAATCTATACATACTGGTAAAATTTCTACTTTACAATTCTTTTCATGCATGGGCAGACAATAATATTCAATATATTGGACTTGGAAATGGCCAAATAACGTACTTATATATCTCAAGAAACTTGTGAAATTGATGTATGAAAGAACTTACCAAATAAGAGCACAAATCTCGCAGATGATTGCAAGTATAGTTAAAATCTTGCTATGGATCTGCAAAAATGAATGAAAGCATAATTACTAAGGTTTGCACCAGAGTCACATTGCATAGGATGACAAACTTGCTCACAAACCTAAGAAGAAAGATACATGCCTAAAAGGAACCAGTACAGGTTGTGAAAGGCATACATAAGATATACTGAATTATCATCTCGTCTAAAATTGTTCTGTTCTTAATTAAAGGGATCCCGTACTACTCTCTTGCTGTAACCTAGAGTTAACGAGAGTTAACTTACCCAGAGAGCACAGATGAGGGATATAACAACAAATCCAATGTAAAGCAGTTGCATATACACGGACTGGATCAAACATCATGCTAAGTTGCCGCCGAGCCCCAATAAGGAAGGCTGTGCTGTCAAACAGGGTTACAGTTTAGAATATAAGAAATGTTAAAATATTACAAGCATTTAATTGAACTCCATTATATATCCTCTTGAGAAAAGAATCAAAGGATCCAAAGTGATACTGCAATTATAATCACCCTTGAATACATGCAAGCCATTTTCAGACAAGTCATAAGTAGCAATGAGAAGGTAGCACTATCCCACCTTAGCTAGCTAATGCTAACCTCTTAGATTAAAGCTCATATGCTTTTAAATTCTATGAGAAGAATCTAACCTTTTCTTATAATCAAGGAACAAGGTAAATTCATAAGTTTGCAAAATGCCAAAGGAGAAGGCAAGATGGAAAAAGTTGCATCTTTTACAATGAGAGGATAACAGAAAATCTACAAAAGTATAATGGATGTTGGTTTCAAATATCAATGAATCATAACTATCTCACTACAGAAATTACGACCAAAAATCAATATGAGTATATAACTAGTTAGCAAAAACAGAGAGAAAAATTTAAACTCCATATAAGCCTATAGTGGATTCAAAGGGAAAAGTAATCGAATTTACCTTCCAACCGCCAACACATTGCCAAAGGTGAATAACAACGCAAATTTGATGGGTTTGGCAAATACAATCAATGACTGCAACAGAAAAAAAAAAACTTAAATGAAAACCAGCAGTAGTATGTAACCACTTGGGATCCTAGCTGCAAAAGCATTCTTAAAAGTCCAGCATATTGTTGTTGATTAATCATGTGGATTTTATGATTATTAGTCAAAGTTTCTAAGCTAGCAGCAGAAATCAAACAGGAAATGATCTAAGGCATCGATTAACTACATAAAGTTCAAATATAAAATCAGTTCTGAACCTTCCAAGAGCAATAATCTCAATAAAGTAGTATTCAGAGGAATGAAACAGTTCATCTTGAATGAAAAAAATAACGGAAGAAATGCAAAATCAAATACCCATTGTCATAAATGAGAGATAGCACATATTTTTAGTGCAAGATTCAACATCCGATGCGAAAAGATAGAAGATTGAGGGCAAATATACCAAAAACATACAGAGAAGTCCGGCGACTAAAATTGCTGCAAACGCGTACACTCTCTGCTCATGATTGAAAAAATGGGCAATTAGTATAATCTTATAGATCTTCTTAAAATGACCTGAACTGAAAAGGAAAAATTAGAAAGAGAGAAACCCGAATAGGTGAAAGAGAAAAAAATGTCTTCTGAATCATCCTCCAAAAAGCTCTCTGATCCTCCCTCCCCATCATCCCCAACACCGACCATCCACTCATTTAGCTTCTGCATTCTCAACCCTCTTCATCTACTTGCCTTCTTCAGTTTCAGTTTTACAACGCCAGGACCAGTAAAGTCGACAGCTTTCTTTTCTTTTTCGCTCAAAGTTGGAGTTTCGTTCTGGGTGCGAAAACACACGGGTCATAGAACTCATCCAATCATTTGATGACACGTTTGCATTGCCGGCATCTCAGGACGCAAGTCGTCGATTGCAAACATGTTTACTTAACGTCAGGTCGTCTGTTGAACCTAGAGATATGTGACAAGTCGTCCCACTAAAAAAGCCTAAGTACATTAAGTGGACGGACAGTCGTCTATGTCTAGACATGGTTTGGCGAGGAAGGCAATGATCTGCTGCTATTTTGCATATCTGCAACTCTAGCAGTATCGCTGGGCCCTCGATATATCTGCAGATTTCATCACCGCCCTTATTCACTAAAAATGCAAAACGGCGCCGTTGTGGTCGTCGAGAATTTTTTTTTGACAGCGCGTCGAGATTCATTTCAACCTTATTGAAGCACCTTGGAGCCTTGACGCAAATTGCAGAGCTAGTCTAGTGTATGAACCCTAACCTCTATTGAATTCAGCACCATCGTTATCTCTCAGTCTCTACGAAAGATAAGCGACTATAGGAAGCGGAGTTCGAGGCAGTGAAGATGTCGTCGACTCTTTTGGAGGTCACTCGCGCCTCCCACGAGGAGGTAGAGAGGTACGAACGACTCATAGTGAAGGATCTCCAAAACGAGCCTGCTACGAACAAGGACCGTTTAATTCAGAGCCACCGAGTCCGTGACATGATCGAGACTATCATGACGTCTACGGAGAAACTTGTAATTTTCATTTTACCTTCTTCGCGATGTGTTACTAATGTTCTTTTGTTGCGATTAATTAATTTTATGCATTGTTTGAACTTGTTCAGGTCGAGATTTACGAAGATAAGGATAACGCAAGGAAGGACGAGATTGCTGCTCTTGGAGGCCAATCAGCTTCCGGAAGCAACGTGTTCAGTGCATTTTATGATAGACTCAAGGAGGTATTTTCTTCTTACATATACTTCATCTTTTTATTACTGAGGTCGAGAGAAAGATGGAGTTTAATTATGCGGCATTTATGAGACACGTTTTGATGGATGTAAAATTTGTTTGAAACTTTGTTAAAGATATGCTTAGGCGTTTTAATTGAGCCACCTTTTGATGGATGTAACATTTGTTTGAAACTGCGCCAAAATATATACTTAGGAGTTTTATGTTGTACTGGATACTGATTGACACAGTAATTGTTGTATTAGTAGGTTCATATGGATTAGTTCTTGTTTTTATCTAGACTTGCAGGGCTTGTGTGAGAATTTGTATTTGTTTGAGCTTTATTTCAAGAAATGATTGGACGACAGTTTGGTGTAAAGTGCTAATTTTAAGTAATGGATATATGTAGATTCGTGACTACCATAGAAGGCATCCGGCTGCACGTGTTGTTGATGCTGATGAGCAATATGAGGCACTTCTTAAAGAGGAACCAGTCATCGAGTTTACTGGAGAGGTTTCTCTCTCTCTCTCTCTCTCTCTCTCTCACTCATACACCCACCCACCCTAAAATTGTGGCTAATATCTTAATGAAAATTCTTCCTTGTGGACTGCTGCTGTTAGTTAATGGTGGTTTGTCTTTGATTTATCAGGAAGCATTTGGAA
>CAODLS010279822.1:0-12134 GCA_948243855.1 Flueggea neowawraea | reverse complement strand
TCTCAACTACTCCTTTGCACTTGCAATCACTCCTCAACACTTCCATTTCGATTCTAATGGTAAGAATCTTTCTTTGATCTCTTCTTTCCGTTATCTCACCTCATATTTGTTCATCTAGGGTTTTGAACGGATTTTGGGGTTTTGTTCAGATCTTTCTTTTCTGTTGTAAAGGAAGTTAAATATGGGTAGATTAAGCTTGGTTAAGGTTGTAACCACAGGATTCTAGCTTTGGTTTCTAAGGATTTCATGTTTGAACGAAATGGGTTTGATCCGAGTTAGGGTTCTAGATTTTGGTAGATTTCTCATCAGATCTGGAGTTGTATCTAATGTATTATGACAGACAGGTGTTAGAAATATATAGATCTGATGTTGGGTGTCAAGATTTGATGATTTGTGTCGAGTGGGTCAAGAAATCCGAATTTAGGGATTTGGACTCTTGATGATTTGAAGTTGTTTGTAGGATCTGAGGTTCGATCCTTGCTTGAGAGGCTGATTGCAGTCAATATGAGTGTTTGATGGATCGTGTATAGATCGAAATGAGAGTTTGGGTATTTTGGCATAAGTTCTCGATGTCATCGAGAGATAGTCAGCATTTGCATTCACATACATGCATCGGTATCGCCACAGTTACCACATATTGATATTTGCTATGTCTGTATATGTACAAATCAATGTGCCTGCCAGTAGGAGTAGCCACCCGTAAGCGATATTTGACTAGATCCACAGCTTTGGATACCAAGTGAGTGAAATAGCAGCTTCAGACACATATGTTGTGTCTTCAAAATTAAGTATGCTATTTTTGTTATGTCTGGCTATGACATAAATTGACTAATAATTATTGGGTTAATTAATAATCTGGGTATATGATTATTATTAACCAACATTTTGATATAGAAAATAAAGTATATATGTATATATATACACAAGAGCATTTTGTAAATAATGGAATAAAGGAAAAGATATTGCATAATTGTATGTGAAATACTATGTATGTACCACACAAACTATAGGGACACCCGGCTACAGGGTTTGTAGCCTTTGGTATACCAATACTTTGTCAAGGCCCTATTGTATGATTTGTTAAAGGTTTAAATCTCATTTAATAAATGGAAGAGAACTAAGGTGGTAATGCCAACTCATAAGCAACGGCTCCAACTCGGCTAATAATCTCAAAAGGACCAATAAATCTCCGGCTCAACTTGCACTTCTTTCCAAATCTCATAACACCTTTCATAGGTGATACTTTCAAGAATACATGGTCTCTTACCTCAAACTCCAAGTGTTTACGCTTTGGGTTAGCGTAACTCTTCTGACGACAGTGAGCAGTCTGAATCTGTTGTTGAATCAGTCTGGCCTTCTTAGTGGTCTCAAAAATAAGATTCGGCCCTAATTGCTCTCTATCACCGGTATAGCCTAACACAGAAGGGCTCTACACTTCCTACCGTACAAGGCCTCATAAGGCGTCATCTCGATACTCGAGTGGTATGAGTTATTATACGCAAACTCCACAAATGACAAATGGTAATTCCAACTCCCAGCAAAATCCACAGCGCACGCTCTCAACATATCATCCAAAGTCTGTATCGTATGCTTGGACTGACCATCTATCTGCAGATGGAAAGCAGTGCTAAAGTCCAATCAAGTACCCAACTCATCCTGAAGTTTATGCCAAAACTGTAACGTAAACTATGGTCTTTTATCAGAAAATATAGAGATTGGCATACCATGTAAACATAAAATCCTCTCAATGTACAACTTCGTCAGTCGTGCCGCTTCGTAAGTCTTCTTGACAGGAAGAAAGTGTGCATACTTGGTCAATCGATCCACGATGACCCAAATGGAATCATATCCAGACAATGTCTTTGGTAATCCCACTACAAAATCTATCGTGATACGATCCCACTTGCACTTCGGAAGAGGCATCTGTTGTAACAACCCAGAAGGACACTGGTGCTCAAACTTAACCTGTTGACAAGTCAAACATCGATTAACAAACTCATCTATGTCCTTCTTCATCCTTGACCACCAATATGACTCTTGAAGGTCTCGATACATCTTAACATACCCCGAGTGAAGAGAATATGTAGAACTGTGACCCTCGGTCATAATCTCCTTTGGTAACCCACCAGAGGATGGTACGCATAACCACAAACCGAACCAAAGGACTCCCGAATCATCAACACTTAAGCCCAACACTTTGGACGATTTGACTTTCTCAATCAAACTCAAAATCTTGGTATCCTCCTTTTGAGCCTCTCAGATTTGATCCAACAAAATAGGTCTCGCCTTAACACGACCAAACAATGCTCCAGAATCATCAAACTGAAATGTAACTCCACTTCTTATCAGACTCTGTCATTCTGACACTGCTGATCGCCTTTCAACTGTGATGTGAGCTAAACTTGGCATCAAATTCCTGCTCAAAGCATCTGCAACCATGTTAGCCTTACCAGGATGATATGATATGGTGCAATCATAATCCTTCAATAGCTCTAGCCAACGTCTCTGCCTCAAATTCTGGTCCATCTGCCCGAAAATGTACTTCAAACTCTTATGATTCGTAAAGATTTCAAAAGTCTCTCCGTACAAATAATGTCTCCAAATCTTGAGTGTAAACACTACGGCTGCTAACTCCGGATCATGTGTCGAATAGTTCTGTTCGCGCTTCCTGAGTTGTCTTGATGCATAGGCTATCACATTGTTGTGCTGCATCAATACACAATCTAGTCCAACTCTTGATGCAACATAGTACACCGAAAAACCTCCACTGGTGCACTCGTCAAGAGTTCGGTCAACTTTTGAAAATTATTCTCACATCTGTCAGACCAAATAAACTTAACTCCTTTCCAATTCAATCGGGTCATAAGAGTGTCGGTCACGGATAGAGAGTGGATAGAGAAGAGCGTGTTAGGGGAGAAGGTGTTTTGGGAAAGCGGATTGAAATAAAGAATATTATTTGTCCAGCTTAAAGCCCAAAACGCTGCGACAAAATTTGTCGTAAATTAGTGACCAACCGAAAATTAGTCACTAAAATTGCAACCAATTTGTCACAACCAAAGAGAGAGAGTTGCTACAAATTGGTCGCAACTTTGTCCATTAGCTCGCCCAAAATTTCCATCAAATTTTGAATGACCATCGTCGCCACTTTTTGCATCCAAATTTGTCGCAATCTGTACTTTTCTGAATATTTTTTAGGGAAAAATTAATTTATAAATATAGAATTAATTCCTAATGTTTTGTGACGAATTGGTCGCAAATTTAGAGACCAGTTCGTCTAAAAAATAGTGAACTTCAATATTTAGGGTAATAATATTATTAAATGATGAAATAAAAAATAGAAAAATAAATGATATTTAGTATTTTAATTTATTCAAAAATATATTAAATATTTGCATTTAAATCTCAAATATTTAAAAAATATTTTATATTTACTAGTCCAAAATATAAGAATTACTACATTTAATCAAATTTCCACATAAAAAAATCACGCAAATACATGATTATCTCTTCTCACCAAAAAATATACTTTTCCAACGACATTACATTTAATCCAATTTTCCAATCAAAACAATTAACTAAAATTCAATAGTGAAGTGAGAAATTAAGAAATATAACATTACAATAAAAAAAATAAAAGAATTAAAGTATTTTGTAATTTTTTAAATTAATTAAAATTATTTTGTGAAAATTTGTAACTAAATAATTAATTTAAGCGTTTTGCGACGAAATTGTTTGCTACCTTTGCTAACAATTCGTCGCAAGCCTTAATTAAATTGAAGTTTCCTTTCAAAAAAAAACAATTAATATGTAAAAATTAAATATTAGGGCAAAAAATTTCAATTATAAGGTGTAAATTCAATAATTGGTGCCGAATTAATTTATATATATTATATTAATTTAAATAAAAATCTTGAATATTTTTAAAGAAAAAATTAATTTATTAATTTTTAATTTATAACTCTCCTAAAAAAATTAATTGTTTCATTAAAAATATTGAAATTTTTATTTAAATTAATATAAAAACTTAATTATTTATAATTTTCACCCTAGTTTTGATTGTTTTATTCTAATCAGAAAATATTTTATTCTAATTAATTGTTAAGAAATTATTACCCTAAATATTTAATTTTCATTATGTTGCGATGAATTGGTCGCAATTTTAGCGACAATTCGTCATAACATTCCATTTTTGCGACCAATTCGTCACAAACCATTGAAAATATAAATCACACATCTACAAATTAATTGTTTCATTGAAAATATTCAAGATTTTTATTTCAACTAATATAAAAAATTAATTATTTGGAATTTTCACCCTAGCTTGATTCTTTGATTCTAACTTGACATTAGATACAACTTGAGATTAAAAAAGAAAACTATTTTTTTTTTGTTATTTTACATTCTCTAAACATAGTAGACCGAATATAAGAAATACACTAAATATTATTTAAACATTAATCATCGTGTTCATCATTCTGCATAACCCGAATTTATCAAACCATACTACATATGGGAGCTTAACAAGTCAGAATGTAGTGGTCAAACAAGGTAGATTAAATATACTAAGCACTACATATCATTTCACATGTCGTAATTAAAAAAATTTGCGAGATCGGGTTCGGGTCATGGTTTGATATTAATTATCGAACCCGAATTAATGTGTATTAATTAAAGAGGTTATCAATTGGTTTGATATAACCAGTTCGATTAAGGTTTTGTTTTGGGTTCCAAATTAACTTAGGAGAAAGACTTCCTAATTAGTTAACATCCTAATTAGTTGGGAAAGAGACTTCATGATTAGTTAGGAAGAAACCCTAATAAGCTAGTATAAATACTAGGTAGGTGGGAAACCCTAATAGACAAGTTGAGACTCACAAAGAGAGAAACACTCTCTCCCTCCCTCTCTAGCCGTCAGCCTTTGTAGGCTAATGGAGGAAGAACTTCATTCTTCCTATCACACAACAAGTAGATTGTTATGTGGCTTTAGGTTACAGATACGTACATCGTTCCCGACGCTAATCCGTATGTGGTTCGAGGCCACTATCAACGAGTTGTTTCGTGTGCATCCACTTGTGTAAGTTGTGTGTATCGAGGTAGGATCTCGATCTATCTATTTAATTATTTGTTAATTGTTTATTATTATATTATATGCGGATGCTTTCATTGGTATGAACGACTAGGTTATTTATGTAATTTGTTCATAGAACCTTGCTGGTCATGCAACCTAGATGCATAGAGTATTCTATTCTTTAAGAAAAATTTTGTTATTTTCGTGTACTTTTCGATCGACTTTTGATTCGACTATCCGGAGAGGCTAGATAAAACTTTGGAATTTTGAAATTTCGACCTCACCAATGAACTCAGGACCCTCCAAAACATAAACGGACCGAAGATGGTCACTGAAAAATGGTTGGTAACTGGTGCTTGCGTTTGATTCCGACCACCAGTTTTTTTATTTATGTGTAGAAATGAATGTTACAAATTTGTAGATTTTCTGAAATATTTTTCATAATTTTTGAGTTCTAGAAATATTTTTTCGTGAACTTTTGGACAATAAAATTATTTGAAAATTGCATAAAATTGTATTTTCTTCTAAAAGAAAATTTTTAAAATCTGTTTTTGAAATTCTAGTTTTCAAACGTGAAATTATAGTTCTCATTTAGTAAATCGAGATTTTTTTTTCAATCGCAAATAATACATGTGTTTGTATTGCCTAATCTTCTTGTAATAGTTAGAAGGTTCGAGATAGTTGAGTATTCATAGAGATTAAATGTTGAATGGGAAAAAGCCATAATTCACTAAAATCACTACCAAAATGAGATTTTCCGTGTGAATTCCAAAGTGTGATGTAGTGTTGTCGATTTGTTCAACATATTATTAGGATGCACAATACTAGGTGTATTAGGAATTGTGGTCCTAAGGAAAATAAATAGCATGAGTTGCATGTTATGAAGATTTGTTCACTGCATCCGAATAACCGAGTTTGTGAATCAAACTAAGAATTCCATGGAGACATGATCGTTGCAATACTTTCATGAAACTCCTAGGGAATTTAGAGTGAGAAAGGACTTGAGAAAGATGTGTTCTACTTGCCCCATAACCTTGAGAAAATATCACAGTGCGTGATGTATTATTATTGACATGGTTGTTTATGTGTTGGAATTGTCGATTAGCTAAGGTGATTAACTCAGGAATCCACTATTGAATATTGGATAGGCTTTCAATATGTGTATCATTGGTCGTTGATGCGTGAGTGCCCTAGTTATCTAGCATTACTTCTTTGTAAGGTAAACTGTCCTTTGTCGACTGAGCGTTGACAAAGTAGTTAATTTTTTGGATTACATGTTAGTTTAATAAATAATGTGTTACATTTATTACTTTAGCATTTATTTTCATTTATTTGCTGCAATATTATTTATTAATTTATTGCCTAGTTATTAAGATGCGTGACTTAATAATTATGATTGCCAATATGAGTTAGACATAGTGATGACGACTTTAAAATGAGCCAAACAATCTTGGAGAATTTACTATCCATAAGTTAACTATAGCTTAGTTAATTATTAAGTGGAGATGGTGACATAAGCATATTGTTTATTGTTCGATTAGGAGCTTAATAAGAGACTTAGTTAGATTAATTTAGTGGATAGTAAATCAAGTGTATTCCTGCATTTACTTATTTGTATGCAACTATATATATGTGTGTTTTATTATTGTTTTTTTGTGCTTCCAAAGTTGATTGATGCATGAGCTAGACGAAGACGTTAAGCCCGTGTGACAACAATCAAAAATTCTGGAATGTGTATTCCAATGTATGTGAAAAGAGTTAGGAGCTCTTGACACCTTGAATTTTGGTTGTAGCCAAATTTGAGAAGGCTATAAATACTCAACGTAATTTGGACTGAAAAGTCTAAGTAACGTGGAATACAAGGATTCCACTCAATGTATCATTTAATTTTAGTACAATGAATGATGTAATCGCAAAGCATTTGCGCAAGTATCAAATGTAATAGATCTTTGGATCGCGGTCTTCGACCACCATGATTGATACTTACTTAAAGCATCTTGATCAAAAGACTTTAAGCCTATACGATCTATGAGCTTAATACCATTAGTCATTGATTGACCATGGTGCACAAGGATCAAAGTTGTTATCGATTCCTTGTCAAGTAATTAGGAGCATATTGAATTGCACCTAACCCATGTCTATCTCATGTGTGAGAACTTAAAGGAATTTTATAATGTGATTTGTTAACTTGATGAGACCACTTATTAGTTCAACATAAAGAGGCATATGGAAATGTCTAATTGCATTGGATATGCTTCCAAAGGACACTATAGACGATTCCAATACGAGGACAAGGAATGAGCTTAAGAACTCGAAGTTCTTAAGAATTGAAATATTAGACAGAAGTTGTGTGAAGTCCTTGATCATGAACTATGCAAACATTTCACTAAGCGAAATGTTTTTACTACCAACGGATTACACCTTTGAAGATGCACTTTTGAAAGTTCACTATCTTGTTCTACGTTCTTATTTGAAATTTATCTTCTGTAGATGGTTAGTTCAAGCATATGGACTCACATAATGAAGAATTGATCATTCTTCATTGATTCCAATAATTTCTAGCATAAACTATATGGATATTTAGGAATGTCCTGAAAAGTGGGTGATGAGTTGCATTTTATGCATGTTTTGCATTGCATTTTACGTTTGATTTGCATTATTATTCGTGTCTTTTTATGTTTTTATGCTAATTGGTGTTTCAAGTGGAATATTGGTGAAAGGATAGGATTTCGAGCTGTTTCTGAACATTTCGGGCAAAACTGCATTTCTGTCTAACCACGACAGGGTTGACTGCTGGTTTGACCATGTTTGACCACTTGCTTAGGGATGTGTGCCACACTTGTGGGCCATGTTTTAGATGTGTTTTGAAGGCTTATAACTCAGATTTGTTGTTGGGTCAAAACAATTAGTTTTATTAGTATTTTTATTAGTTATTTTTGGACGATTTTTAGGGTTTCCTAATTAGAGAGACATATATAAACTAAAACTCTCTCTCTTTCTGTCATTCTCTTTTCACACATATCAAAGCTAGGGGAGGCCTAATTTCATCTTCTTAATCTCTTTAGTTTTATTCCTTCTAGTATGTGTAACTAAACACTCTTTCAGTAAAGGTATTTCAAAGTTCAATCTGTCATTGTTGTGAGACTCTTGTTTTAACTTTTATTCAGTAATTCAAGTATTTATTCAGTTTCTGTTCTTGAGTTCTTTTATTATTATTTCGATTGATTAATAAGAACTCATTGGTTGATTGATTGAATTAATATAATGTTATTTAGGATTGATAGTGTGTCACATTAATCTTAATATAGGTAACAAATAACTTGAATTTATGTGGTTTGGGCATTGTTCATTGTTATGGAACTGAATAATCTAGTTTAAATGAATCACAACATTTTCGGTTTCACTGTCTAGAATAGAGGTCTCTTTCGTTCTAATTGTACCATATATTAAACCTAGTCAGGGCATCCCAGGGTTTGTCTAGTTATTGGAGAAATAGTATGCAGGGTGTCCCATGGCTATCGAATAGGTAAGAAGGGATTGGTCAATTGAGTGTGTCACCGTTGGCTACAACTCTATCTAGTTGAATGCTTAATATTCATCTTTCGTGTATGTGATCAACTGAACGGAGAAGTGCCTTAGGTGGATTTTTTTTATCATAATTGAATTTCTGCTTATTTCCGTTCTTGCTGTTTATTTCTGTTTGTGACTTTTTAATTTTGCTGCTTCTTTCTATCAACTTTATTTTATTTTTCTATTTTCGCAAATAAACAATTTCTCACTGGTCTCTGTGGATCAACCCTGCTTACTGCCTTACTTCATTTTTAGTATTCTCGAGTAGGTTAATTTTATTTTGGTGGGTTGACGAACTCTCAAATTTAGCGTCGTTGCAGGGGAGCGATGTTTTGAATTTTGTTTATTTGCTTTACTACTGATCTTTTCTCTCTGTTGTATGCATTCTTCTTTGTCTACAGATAGTCTTTTGTACGATCATGAGATAGAAAAGACTAATAAATAGTTGAGAAAAGAAGCTAGATCATGCAGAGCAAGAGCTTCTGGTTATGCGACTTTGATACCTGAATTGGCTAAAAACGTTGTTATTGCTGAAACTGATTCAGAGACTGAAACAGAAATGGCTGACGATAACAACAATGCACGTCAGATTGTTCCTCATGTGCCTTCACCTGAAAGAACATTGGGGGATTTGGTTGTGCCGCTTGTTGCTCAGCAACCTTTATGTATTTAGTTTCAACCTTTGCGTGTTCTAGTCAAGTTGAAATCCGATTTGATTCAGCTTCTGCCAAGGTTCCTTAGTGTAGAAAATGAGGACCCGAACAAACATCTCAAAGAGTTCCACATTGTCTGCTCCAGTTTTATTCCTCAATGCATTCCAGAAGAGCTGATCAAACTGAGAGCTTTTTCTTTTTCACTAGCTGACCGTGCAAAAGAGTGGTTCTTCTATTTGCCTACTGGTTCAATTGATACATGAGCTGATATGGCCAGGTTGTTTCTGGAAAGGTTATTTCCTACCTCTATAGCTGCAAACTTGAGAAGGGAGATCTCTAGTATCAAATAGAGAGATACTGAAACTTCGTATGAGTACTGGGAGAGATTCAAAAGGCTTTAAGCAAGCTTTCCTCAACACGATATTTTTGACCAATCCTAATTCAATATTTTTATGATGGTCTTCTTCCTTTAGAACGCAAGATGCTAGATGCTGCTAGTGGTGGTACAATCATTAGCAAGCCGCCTAGGGAGATTCGAGAATTAATTTTTGTCATGGCTGCAAACTCACAACAATTTGATTCCAAGGTCGAATCCACCATAAGGCGTATCAATGAGGTAAGTACTAAAATTTATGATTCAAGACTTGATGATATTACCTTTTTGTTGCATCAAACTATGTTTGTTGTGAACAAGCTAATTGTTAGTCAAGGGCAAACAGTGCAGAGAGCATAAGTGTGTGGGATTTGTGGTGTGTAGGAACACCCAACAAATGCATGTCCATCTATGTAGGAAGATAATGTTGTTGAAGTAAATGCAATGGGAGGTTATGTGCAGAATAATTGGCAGAAGTATGACCCATACTCCAATACATATAATCCAGGATGGAGGGATCATCCAAGCATGAGGTATGGAAATAACAACAATTCAGGTTAAAAATCTTCTCAACAATAGTATGAGCCACGCCCTGATAAGTCATAAGGGTTGGAAGAGATTGTGAAGAACTTGGCATTATCTACTCAGCAGCTCATAACTTTTATGCATAACTTTCAGGTACAGACAAAAACAAAGTTTTCTGAGTTGACAGATCAAATCAGTAAGTTGACCACCTCTATAAACAAGCTTGAGAACAAACCTGACACCAATCCAAGGTAGAATGCTAGTGCCATTGCCCTTCGAAGTGGGAAAGAAATCCCATCAGCTGTAAAAATGTCCTTATTTCCACGTGGGCACGACAACGGTACTGAAACAGAAATTGAGGCTCCAAAGAGTTAAAAAGATGCACCAATGGTTGTAAATCCTGAAAGGCCACCTTTTCCACATAGATTAGCAAAGAAAAAGAAGGATTTGGATGATCAAGAAGTGTTGGAAACATTGAAGAAGGTGGAGATCAACATTCCTCTGCTAACAACAATTAAGCAGGTACCTCATTACTGCAAGTTTCTAAAGGAGATGTGCACTGGAATGAACAAGCTGAAAGGGAATAAACGAGCTTGCATGGGAGAAACAATTTCTGTAGTGTTACAGAAAAAGATGCTCGTTAAGCAGAAAGATACATGTATGTTTACTATACCCTGCAAAATTGGTAATGTAGGAATATAACAAGCTATGTGTGATTTAGGTGCTTCTATTAATTTAATGCCTTTATTTGTCTATTCCACATTAAATGTTGGACCTTTGAAGAAAAATGATGTAGTACTAACCTTAGATGACCGTTCTTGTGTCTTTCCTGAAGGTGTTTTAGAGGATGTTTTGGTGCAGGTGAATGATTTAGTTTTTTCTGTAGATTTTTATGTGTTAGACATGGAGGATGATGGTACTTCTAATTCAATAATGTTGTTGTTAGATAGACCCTTCCTTAACACAACACGCACAATGATAAATATGCATGAAGGGACTTTGTCTATGGAGTTTGATGGTGCTAGGATCGAATTTAGTATCAACGAAGCAATGAAGCATCCTAGTGATTTTTCCTCTGTTTTTTTTTGTTAATTATGTTAACCCATTGACATAAAATGTTTTGGAATTGCATGGTGATCATCTGCAGGATGTTAGTACCATCAAGGTACAAAATAATAAGGAACTGAAAGTACCTGCAAACGTGACTGTGTTATGGCATGACCACGCTATAAGTAAGAAGACGACGAAAGGGGATTCAAAGGTAAATATTTCTTTACTTGATTCAGTCAAACGTAAGCCCAAATCTGTTAGGTTCTGGAACAAATTTTGTACCAAGAAAAAGAAAGCAAAAAGGGAGCGGATGGTGTATGTTCCGAAGGAAAATTCTATCATAATTCACGAGACTTGGCCACCAAGAAGAAAGCTCAGGGCGTAATGATTTATATGTTGAATGATGAGAAAGGATAAAGATTCAACTCTGTCCAGCTAAGACGACGTTAAAGAAGCGCTTCTTAGGAGGCAACCCAAGGTTTTTACTATTTTTATTTTATTTTCCGTCAATTTTAGTTAGTTTTAGTTTATTCTATTTTGTGTTTCCCTTCGAATTTTTTCTCAACTTTATTTCTTTGATTTGATCCCACTTGGTCTCTAGTTCCTATTGTATTTCAATGATCAATGTAGTAGAAATGGAGCACAACATTGCAGCTTTATTTGCTTATTTTAGTAAAGCGCTGCCATGTCCACCGACACACCAGAGAAGCTTTTCTTTCACCCTCCACTCATTTTTAATTTTTATTTTGTCTTTTAACATTGAGGACAATGTAGATTTTAAGTGTGGGGATGGGTAGTTTGTGTTTTGTGTTTGTATTTATGCTTGTTTGTGATTTTTAGTTTTGTGATACTGCATTTCTGCATGCCTACATCATTACTGTGTTGATTATTGTCA
>CAODLS010279746.1:0-16715 GCA_948243855.1 Flueggea neowawraea | reverse complement strand
CATAAAGCCCTTGTAGGTTATTAGAAGTTTCAAGTAAGGTACAAATACCCATTTTCATTTTACTAAAAATTTCAAGCAAAAGTCAAAACTTTTTGTTTTCTTGAAATCCCAAAAACAATCATTGTGCCACAAAGGACCATGTTGCCATCTAGGAAAGTAACGCCACAAAGACGAGTATAGCCACTAAGGCGAATGTATAACCACTGAGGCAAGTATATAGCCACTAAGGCACGAAGTCATATATATACGGCCACTAAGGCACCAGGATAGCCCTCTAGGCTATATCCCAAGATGGATCAAAAATCCAAATCAAAACAGTCTTGCCATTAAAGCTAATCAAAACAGTATTTCAAAATAGCCGAAATAAAATTATTTATTTCGAAAACAAAGGAAAGCATTTGCAACAAGCAACATGCATAGCAGACAATTGTTTTACCAAAAACAAAGTCTCAAACGTACTTCATAGTTGTACCAACGAAGTATAATATAATCAAATTATATTATTTCAATTCATCTTTCGCTGAAACGCAAAATCTTAAAACAGAGTATCATAACTCTTTCCAAAACCCAAATGGTTTTTCAAAAACAAATCCAATCAGACAAGTCCTCACATAGGCCAGATTTTAGGATTCAAATCCTTTAATAATTCTGGTTTACATGCTAAGGTCATAGCACGACAAAAACATATAATTTAAAGAGACACAGCCTATGTATCTGAAGTTGTCATCCACTCACCTAGATTCCAAGCTGCCTAACTCCGAATTATTGACCACCGGTCGATGGCTGGTCATCTCAGAAATCGGACTGAGTTGAAACAAAGTATTCACAATAGATCAAACATGGTGACTGTGGCAAAACAGAACATGCATGAAATACAAATGCAAACTCAAACGTCATCGGCGTCAGAAATCCTATTCCAAAAGAAAGTCTATCGCTCATCGACATTCAGACTTCAATGTAATATTACAATCAAATCTCCAAAATATTTAGAAACTATATTTATAACCTCAAACTTGCAAAATATCAAGTTCGTCTCTATGGGAAAATTACCCCAAAAATTCATTTCTTGATTCAACCGATAGAAATCAGTTTCAAACTCCTACAATGATCATAATCAACCTCAGAAACTCAAATCCATGATTGGTTTCTCAAAAACAACTTTAAATCATTAAAGATCTACACAAACCAGAATCAAACCCTAGCCCATTCAGAGCAACCTCAAATCTTTTGATTCAAAACTTGATTTATGTTAATCTAACCTCAAATAACTATAAACAATCAATATCTAACAACCTCTCCAACAGAAACATCAAATCCAAACCCTAGAAGGAAATTTGGCCAAAAAGGGATTCTGAGATTAATGCATAAAAATGATGATTTAAGAGGAAAAGAAGAAAGATCTTACCTCAAACAATCATCATCTAACAACCTTTAGCATCCATCTCAACCAAATCACTCAGATCTGACAACCTAGGTCAAATCGGACCCAAAAGAGATTCAGAGATTAGAAGCATGAAAAGGAAGAAATTGAGAGATTAGATGCTCGATCTTACCTCCAGAGATGTAAAGGAATGAGAAGAAACCATTGGAGAGAGTATCGGAAGAGTGGAGAGTGATGTGGAGTGAAAATGAGACGCAATGACAAAAAAGTCGGGTGAGAGGTAATTATAGACCTATCTCACCAAAACGCAACGTTTCACTCATTTCAGCATTTCTGGGCATCCTTAACATGCGTAGGACCTCATCTACGCACGTAGAAAAAGTTTAACGTGCATAGATGCTTATACAGCCTGCGTAGACGGTGCTCAGAAATTCTCGGCTCAATCCAAATCAACATCAACGTGCATTGTTCCTTTGTACAGCGCATGTAGATAGCTCAAGAATCCACGGTTCATTCCCATATCATGATCAACGTGCGTGGCTCCTCCTACAATGCACGTAGACGCCTTACACCACCCCCAAATCAACCTAAATCACACACACAACGTGCATAGCTACTTCTTTTGTGCACGTAGATGGCTCCAGCCACTCACGATTTACTTCCAAGGGATGATCAACGTGCACATAACCACTCTAGCGCACACAGAAGGCTTTAAGCATGTTCATGATCCATCCCAGCGATGATCAACGAGCATAAAAGCCCTGCAATGCACGTTATTGAGCTCCGCTCACCTTAACACGCACAAAACCACATCCCAAACTAAAAATCATACTTCCCATCATTGACGAAACCTAACAATCACCCAATCTTACAAAGATATCATCCTTAAACGTTTTTCACACACCAAAAATCACCTCAAGTTTTTGAGGATCAAATTTTCAATGAGCGAAAATCATTATCAACAGAATGACGTCCACCAAAGACCTTGTTAGAGTTGGTAGGAACGCTACAGAGAATCAATCAGAACGGGAGGGTTATCACATTTTAGTTGTGTTTCGCTCACATCAATTGCAATTAACTACTCATAGTATTCAGCAATCTGAGAGAAAGATGAGACATTCGAATCAATTGAACTTGATCATTAACAAAAGATACTCCTAGTGCTCATAGCAAAGTATAAAAATGCAACTTGAGAAACGATAGACGAGAAATGACAAAATGTTTCAGCGGCTTTCTTGTCATCACCAAATTACAAAGGCAGTTCCGCATTGGCCCCAACAGTGGCAAATGAAACAGCCATTATGTATTCTTCTCATTAATGGCTGAGAAACAGAAGGAAGTCCAAAGTAGAGAGAGAACTTTTATACAAGTTTCAGAATAAAAGTTTCTGATATGAATGAAATCAATAAATGCAAATTATGTAAAAGTTTCTGATACGAATGAAATCAATGAATGCAAATTATGCTGCCAGTTTACTTAAGGAAACATCTATAACAAGAATCCCTTGTTGCAATCAACAGAGCCAACATAAACTTATTTGAACTTCAGTCTTAGAAAAACTATTTTTATGAAGCTGCAAAGAATCTCAGGGCTCTCAATAACGCGACCCCATGCCAAATAGCAGAAATTGTTCCAAACCAGTTCACAAGTCCATACATTCATTATTTTCTTCAATTTTATCATCCAAAATAATGTGAAAGATGAAATTATAAACTCAATATACTTCCATTGAGATACACTTATAGATCTGCAATTTATATAAAGTGGAGAAACCAGAAAATTGAAGAGAGTCCAAAATACTGGATAAAGTTTTAAGTGCCTTAAATGCATTCACTTTAAGTAAAGGAATGGATTCTAAAATCATTAAACATGTGAAATATTTACATTGCAGAACTATCCAACACTCGGTCATCGTTTTTCTTTCCAAGACGTTATGATGTTTGTATTATTTGACACTAAAGATGTGGTCCATGTCATAAGCTGAAGTAGATGCAAACAAATAGAAACAGAAACTTCCCAATACCCATCAAACTAAAGTAATACTGGCTTTTAGCACTACAATACTAAGAAAACCAGTAGCAACATCAGTAAAATATGATGGCGACAAAAAAAAAGTAAAAAAAGCGACAATACTTGATCCTCAAAAACATAAAGAGTGACCCAGTAAAACCTAAACAATTTCAGAACAATAAAAGTCAAATCAACAGCCATATATGATATAAGCACACATGTATAAACACAAAAACTGGGTTTGCTTAATTACAGTCCAGCAAATCAACAGTTACAGTTTTAACAATTGAATACGTTAAAAAAGTAACGTTGGAATGTTGGATCATTTGCAGTTTCAATTGGTTCTAAAATAAATAGTTAGAATAGAAAACAATAGAGGGAAAGAGAGAGAGAGAGAGAGAGAGAACAAACCCCAAGAGCTGCTTGGCCATTGCCAGTACCAACATCCCAAGCGAAAGAGTGGTGAGGGGTGTGATGAGCCAGCATACAGTACCACTGGATTAGGTAGTTTGGCCTTGCATCCAAGTACAGATCGACTTGCTTGTCAAACAACCTCGTCATTCCCTTATGTTCTCCTGTTTTGACCTGTCTAATTCTGAATTTTGTTTTTGTTAGCATGTGCAACTAGAAGATGAATTTCTTGCCAAACAATGCTTGCTATTTCTTTATTACCTCATTTTTGTCTATGACGCTCATTTTTGTCTGCACTTTCAAGGAATAAAATAATCGAAGTATGATTCATGTCTCTTTTCTTAAAATTAGTAGTAGTTGAATTAGTGCAAACTGTTTATCCTGTTTGGTGAATTATAGATGATGACAAGTTCTAATACGATCATACAATTTCGTGAAGTTACACGAATTTCGTGAATTAAGGGGTTACAATTTCTAATATGATCATAAAATGACGGATATGTAACACATAAATGAACTTGACATGATCCGCATATAAAATCTAGGGGTGGCAATTTTTAACATTTATGAATGCACGATTACGACACAACACGACACAAATTACATGAATTTAATTTTTATAATATTTATGTTATATATAGTGATGAGCGACATGTAAATGACATGATATAATTACGACAAGTTGAACATGAATTGTCACCCCTAATAAAAACGAACTGCCACTCCTTTCATTTCCCTCGTTGAAAGTGTTTAAAGTATTGAACTATTCGGTGTATAACCAGGCGGTTTGGGCAATTTTTAGGTTTTCAACCAAACCACGCCACAAATTGAGATTGGAAAGATTTGTATTTGCAGTTGAACTGCAAATACAATTGAAACCACCCAAATTAAATCATGTGAATACAATTGGTTTTTGCAGTTAATGTAGTAATCAATAAAAGTTTAGTACCATATATAAATTTAAAGTTTACACTTATTATAGAAAAGCAAACAAAGAGAAAAGTAACTTTAAATATTATTTTATTATAATTATTTTTCTAACTTTCAAGACGGCCAAAATATAATTATAGCAGCATCAGTTACATTTGTAATTTGCCCCAAAATATATACAATTTGCAACATTTATCTACTAGAGCTTTCTTTTTTCAATTCATTTTAGTTTGAGTTTAGTAGAATTTTTTGGCCTTTTTTGTCTTATTTTTATTAAATATTATTGAACTCATATCATATATAAATATATTTACGGTTGTGCGGTTGTGATTCAATTTTGGCGGTTAAAAAGACGAACTAACCGCAACCCAACAACAAATAGCGAATTTAAAAAATTATCATTCACAACCATAAAAAATTAACGCATAATTATAAATTGTGGTTCGATTGCAAATGGATTGACAGCCCCATAAAATATAATAATATAACATGATATATAAATACACTTTCCTATCAGTTAAACAGACACTGTTCCTATCAATTACAGAACTTTTATATCATCAAAAATCAGCCTAAATGAATAAAATTTTAACTCAAAATTGCAAGATTCGGCATTATAAATAGTAGCAATCCCAATTTAAAAAGAATAAAAAATAGAATAAAACTAAAGCGCAATCATCTGCCTTGGATAACAAGATGGCACCTACACATTAAACCTCAACGCTTTAGCTTAAATGCCGATGCACTTTGCTTTGCCATTGACACGGCAGACCAACTACGCTTATGATGGCCTCGTCCTCAGATGAAGATGTATAAAACTTTTGCACCTTTCCGTCCACCATATATATTGACAGGGCTAATGAAAAGGGTCTACCAGTGGTGAAATGATTGGATTAGATCCATATCGTTACCTCGTTCCGGAACATGTTTCAGGAAGGTTAAACTTACCTTCTTTTTTTCATGTTCTTCATTTCTTCCAACTTCTTATTGAGATCCTTTATTATCTTATCCTGCATCGCAATCTGAAAAACTTTATTACTTAATTCTTGCTTCAAATTTTCGATCTCTGTCAAGTGGGAAGAACACTGATCCAATTGCTTGTCTTTTAGTTCTTGTTTCAATCTCTCAATCTCCTTCAAGTGGTCATCACACTGATCAGCTTTTAGTCTCTTGAGATCACCAGAATCCTCGCTTGGTCTCTCTCTCTTCTTCCCCGAAACTTGATGAACATAATCCTCATGAGCCATTTTCCGAACATAGATTGTAGCATCTTTGCCCTTCTTCAAGTATAAAGTGACTACTTTCTGTGGCCTTCCAAGTGAATCCTGATATGGCAGGGAAACATCCATTTTGAAAACCAATGAGAATAGCCCACTGAAATTACTCTCTTCACACATCCATGATGGAGTATCATTTGTTCACTAGACATGAATTTTCTTTCACAGAAGAAAAATAGTGATAAGAGGAATATATATCATGTCATTCCAACAGTCTAATATGAAAAACTCATCTATTAACATACACAATCTGCAACAAATAATCCAACTGGAGAAATATAATATACCAGAAAAACTGACATCCTTAAGAAGCCAAAGTAGCATATACCTTGTCTAGACTGCCATCTAACTTTGCAAATGCCTGATTGGCCTCTTCTGGATTCTCAAAGACAGCAAGAACAGAATATTGTAATCCTTGAGCTTTCTTCTGTGGCTGCCATGAAGTTATTTATCAAAACTAGAAAATTAGCAAGAATAAGATGAAACAAAACACATTTCACTTGCACAATTGTGAAAGGAGGAAATGGGATCTCCTGCTGGGACACAAGTCGCAGCGATCTTCTATGCAATGTTGTTGCATTCTTGAACCAAAACAAAAATGTTGTTCACCGTTCAAAAAACCACTCACCTTGAATTCAATTTTAAAGTTTCCACGAAAGAGCCCATGTAATTCTTCTATGGGCACCTTAATTGGTATATTGTGAAGAAGTAGCTTTGCCATTTCGTCTTCTGGAACCTACAGTTAGGGGAAAAATTCAACAAATTATTATTACTTGATAAGGACAAAAAGAGGCAAATTCAAAACTCGCAACAAGGATCTCCTTACTTCCTTCACATCCTTCTGAATCACCGGAAATTCATAATCAACTACCTTCTCAACCATAGCAAGAGCAAGCTTCATTGCTGCACATGCATCATCAAGACAATTGTGTGGAGCACCTTGCTTGCGAAGTTCATAGCCCAGTACGGACTGCCAAAACAATGCAGAAAAGAATTAAACTTGCAATAAAGCAACCAACAACTCCTACGTTCATTTAGACAGATTATGCATATGGCAGGATGCAATGTCCTCAATTTGATTTATAAGGAACATCAACTGCGATTAAGTAAAGAGACATAGAAGTATTAGTAGCAAATATGAAAAACTAACATTCAAGAACAATCATATTTGACATGTTCATAATTTTCTGGAGAAAACATCAAAACCTCTGTTACAATAGAAGTACGTCTGACAGCAACAATTATAGCACAGAAATTTTCTAGCGGCTGACCTTACACAAATTATTTAATGAAATTGGACGCCCATCCCAACTTTTGAAGAGAAATGAGGTGTCAACGACTCCTGCATGGTCTATCTGCAGTGCTGCTACCAGCAAATTGAAACAGAGTGATTATATGATGGTGTGAGCACAATAGAAGATTAAATAACAGGTTGCATCCCACATAAAACAATAATAATAATGATAATAATGCAAAAAATGATTTGAGTCTGATGTTTGACAATAGTTCACATACCTTTCAGGTCATTATTTAAACTGTGACCCACAAGAATAGTTCCCTTTGATAAAAACTTCTCGATAGATACCTATAAAATTATTTGAGTTTGATTTATTATTTGGATAAAGTATAATAGATAAGAAATTGAGAAATGAGTAAACTCTGAACCTGCACATCATGTAATGATATAGACACTCCATCCAAATCCCCAGCAGTGATCCCGGTAATTTCAGTTCTATAATCTGCAACTGGTTTGAAAGGGTTTACTTTCTCATCAAGTTTGGCCTGAGAATTCAAATTCCTAAGTTACTGAGTTTAAAAGATTTTACATACCATGACAATCACACATATATTATGAATATACATGCCCATTTCACCAATATTCAGGGCTTAATGCAAAACTCAATTGAGATAAGAAGGTTATATTGTACCTTTAAATTACGATCAACAACACAGACCCTCACCAAAGCATCTGTGCCATCTTCACAAAGAACCATCTCACAATCAATTGCAAGCATTTTGCTCGAACGTTTCAACTTGGATTTTTTACCAACCTTTGTTACTACCCAACCATCCTACGCCAGTTACAGAAATTGGAAAATTTCCCAGTCAAACAGAGTTTCAAGCACAAGCAGTATATCCAATTATTAAACATCCAAATTATCAGTGACTTAACAATAAATCATAAAGAAAATAGCAGACAAGCTGACGTACAATTAATTAAATCACAGCGAGAAACAAACTTGAGTAACAAATTCAATTTGATTCATTTGCCAATCGACAAAAAGAAAATTCTAAGAGATGCATATATTTATCTCTTTCCCTCAAGAAACGGCTGGAAATATGGTAAAGAGATTCAGCACAATCAGCAAAATGCATTAACTGCAGGAGCAACGCAAAAGTTTCTCTATTTCAACCACTTTTCCTATACAACCACTCTAGCACCAGAGCTTATTACAAAAACCTTCAACCCCGGGTACCAATCACCATTAATTGTAGCAAAGAGCCTCATCGCCTCTAAACCCCATAAGAACAGCTTCACCACAGGCAAGCACCAAAAGATTGAACAGTAAAAGCTGAAGTTCAGGCACTATTAGATTATTACGAGCCAATCCAACAACCATCAAAATTGAAATTTTGGAGGAATTCCAAGGAAGTACAAAATAAGAGCAAAGCATACAAAATACAACCAGAACATGTAAATGACACAAAACTGCTCTACTTATGCACAAAAAAAGATAGTTATCAAAAAGGAAAGCTAGAAACAATTATGATCACCAAACACGAGTTTAGCTCATCAGATGACGGAAATGTATACTTGGACAAGTAAAGAGGGTGTTCAAAAGTCAAACGAACCAACCTCTGCACTGCCACAAATTCCATAACGATAACTTAAAAAGGTCACACATAGCCTACAAAAAAAGTAACACCAAAATCGGTACCTTCCGAAGATTGTTACCAATAAATTGAACAAACTAAAAATTGGATTCTTCAAAGTCATGCCTGTTCCGGAGACTCGTTTTCTGAACACTCCCTTATAGTCTCCTCCAATACTTCTCGATTCGATAGCTTCCGAAGAATGTTACTAATGAACTGAACAAACAAATGCCTACCCACAATCAGCAACTGTTTTTTTTTTTTAAAAAAAAGCAGAAAACAAAACCACTATACTGAATCATTGTTATAACTATCATCATCAGTGAAGGTTTCAAGAAAGGAAGCCAAGGTTTCGTGGTTCCGCCTTGCCGGGTCACTCAAGCAAGAACCGAACTTTCGGTCATGAATATTTAAGAAGTCCTTCCAACTTCCTTTACTTCCTTGCCTGCCTTGTTTCTGTGCCAACTTCACTATCTCTACAAGAATCTGTTTTCAAATTTCCCAACAATGTTACAAAAAAAAGAAGGTTGAATTAACTTGTTCTGTTATTGTCGTTTCAAATGAAGGAATATGGATGAAGAAAGTTAAGTCACCTTGTTGGGAGCGGTGGCGATTGCAGCGGTCAACTTCTTGTCCATGCCTGAGACAATAGAGAGACAGCGGCGGCAAGAGAGGTGCGAGGAGCCGAACGTGTTTCTTCCTTTCTTTTTGCCTTTGAAGTAATGTTAAGGGTCAGACTACAGTACTGACCTCAGCTCAAATTATTGGCCGTTAGATATAGCACGAAAAATCTAAACCGTTCAAACTTTAAAGCATATCTTTTTCAAGATTATCAAACCAATCTTTCAGTGATGCTTATACTCGTGTATGTTTGGTCTGATGAAGTTTTAGGATTTCATTAATTTTAGTTGGAAAGCTCTGTCTTCTTTTATTTTTTTCGTCTGGAACGCATCCAAACATTCATTGATTTGTATGTACATAAGCTGTTGCAATTTTTCTGGGGTTTACAACCCAGTCACCATATGTACGGAGGCCCATCTTAACTAAATTAGCTACAAAGTCAGTACCTTTAGTAGCTTAGTCACGATTTTTGGCTAAACAGATTAAAATATACATATATAAAAAAATTAAGTTAAATATTTAAATATATTTAATAATTATATAATTATTTTTGGACGTTTGAGTCGAGATATGATAGTTGATTTCGATAAGTTGTCATATTCTAAAAGTGTCACAAAATAGCTTGGTTAATAATTGTAAAAACTTCTTTCTTGATGTATACTGCCACAATGTCATTCATCTGTCATCTTATTTTGCAAATCAATCTTGATAATATTCATGATAGAAAATATTCTTTCAAAAGATACAATTACTGGAAGAAGTAATGTCAACTCAATCAAACCATATACTAAGATAAAGACTGCAACTTTTCGAGTTTGAACTAAATTCTTTACAAGACTTCCCATATCTTGAATATCAGAGAACTACTCATCATTTGTTATATCATAAATATAATTTTCAAGTGATGAAAAAGAATCGTAAGTTCATTCCAAGTAAAGTCTTTTGATAAAGTTCTATAATAAGAACTAACTTTTCAATATTGAAATTCTCAAATGAGTTCTTTGAATTGAGACAATTCATGCAAAGAACTAATTTTGTATTTGTATCTGGAAAACAATTTTCCATCTTTTGTATAAGTAAATCGAAAACCTCGAAATAAGAAAAAAAGAAAAGCTATTAATTTAGTGCAACGATCATAATTAGTGAAAGATTTAATTGGAAGAAAAAACATGTATAATCATCTCAAAATAAATCTCCACTCAATAAAGATGTAATTAGTCACAAGTTCATCTCACTCCATATGAACATGGGATTTGATGATATGTTCCATATTAATAACATCAATGGAAACAGTCATACAAAATTTCTCTACTTCCTCCAAGAAGTTGTTCCATCCATCTCCATAAATTTGCACAAACTCTTTTTGGTTATATTGATCAAAAACATAGTTTGAACAATATTTTGATCTCTTTATTGAAGAACAAGCGACAAATCATATGTTTTTCTAAGTAAATGTATCACCGAGTGTAAAACAAGCACAAAGTCATAGCTTTATATCCTCAAAAGCAAAGTTTTAGATATACCTCTTGGTTCTGGATTACAACCATCTTCATACACATGTTCAAGCACTTTAATTATTGAATGCCATATTGATTGTAGACGAATTAAAGTTGTGAAGTGTGATCTCTGTCAAGTGTTACCTGGTCTACATGAGCTAATTTTTTTATTTAAGTTTCTGCCACTGCTAATTTCTCCACTTTCAATACGTTCAACAATATGGTCATGATCGATTTCTTAGAGTATGTCCATTTTTTTACAAGATGATCCACATGATTTACGATAATGTTAACAACATTAAGAAATCATTTATAGCTTAATGATCTATGGCAATAGTAACAAAAACTAATTGGAGTTAATGACGAAACAATGGATATACTTAGCAGAAGGATTTCTCTTCAATATAAGAGTTTTTAAGCCATTGAATTTACCTTGCATATTTGATACACCATCATATCCTTGGCCCTTCATTCTTAATAAACACAAATTATGTTTGACAAATAGAAAGTCAATTCCTTCCTTCAAAAATTTTGCAGAAGTATCAGTGATATAAACCATGCATAGAAACCTTTCTATAACCTCTCTATTGTTATTAGCATCTAAGAATGGTTGTCAATTGTTCCTTTACTGAGATATTACGCAACTCATCAACTAAAAGAAAAAACTTGCAATCTCTAATGTCATTCAATATCGCACATGTAGTTTCAATAACACAACAATTTGTTATTTCCTTTTGAATTTGGGGACAAGACATTTAATTGTTAGTAGGAGCATTCTTTTTAGTAACCTCACTAACATCTGCATTTCACTCATTGTACCATGCTAGCACCTCTAGAAAATTCACTCTACGTAATGAACTGGATGATTCATCGCATCCACGAAAAGACAATCCTTCCCATAAAAGTAAACGAATCACATCCAAATATGGCATCAATCGAATGCATTAAGAAACTTTCTCGATACGATCGTGCCTCAAGAAACTGTTGGAGTATTTCAGTCCTTAATTGAGTTGAAAGAGTAGAGAAAAAATAACATAAGAATTTATCATAGTTCAGCCAACCATGCCCACGTCCACTACCTGAATTCCTTACTTAGAATTTTCCCAATTCATCATATGATGATTAATTTCAGCTCAATCCAACAAAGTCAATGCAACAAGGTTGATTCCCAGCATCACTCACAAGGTTGATTCTGACTCACACCTCTAAAGCTTATTCAAGATTGATTTCCCTCTAGGCGCACACCTCTAAAGCCCTTACATGTTTTCTAAGGCTAACAATAAAACTTTTTCTCTCTCAAAATGTTTACAAATGACCAACAATAATGGTGGGACTTTAGGATAAGAGATGAAGAACAAACTACCCACACTATGCTAATTTTAACCTCTTTTAGGAGCTTTCAAAGATGGTGAATGTAAGCTTAATAAACTAAGGAGAAGCCCCTTAATTTTGAAGTTGGAGTCCTTTCGATAGAGTCTTGAAGTGTTTGAAGTTATTCTAACAGTTGGAGTAACATAGATGTTGGAGGATTTTTTGTCTTACCCTTGATGAAGTTGTGTAAGTAAGGAAAAGAGAGAACGAACACCAAGATTTATAGTGGTTCAGTCAACCTTGCCTACATCCACTACCTAAGTTTCTCATTTAGGATTTTTTTCAATCTACTATAACGATAATGGATTATAACTCAATCCAATAAATCCAATTACAACAAGGTTGATTCTCGGCTCACACCTCTAAAGTCTAACCCAAGGTTGATTTCGGCTTACACCTCTAAAGCCATTACAATGTTGTTTTCTAAGGCAAAAAACAAACATATCCTACACCCAAAGTGTTTATAAAAAGTTTACAATGAAAGCTCTATGCTAGGAGTAAATATGTTTGCTTGATGCTCATAATCTTCTCTCTAGCTTGATTTTGGTGTTTTGGGGTTGATGGAATGATAGAAATGTTTGGGACTTGTAAACATATGATCATCCACACTTTCTCTACCTTTTCTTCAAGTATTTATAGTTTTCTTGCCCATATGACCGTTGGAGTGAATCAACTATCCATTAAAGTGTATTTGATGCTTGATTTTCTTCCATATATAACCTACTCGAGTAAGAAATATTTTTACTCAAATAACTCTTCTCTTGAAACCAATATATTCAAATTCTGTGATTTAAACATTATGAATATTCTCTGATTCACTCTTGAACCCTCGATTACTCAAGTAAGAATAATTCTTACTCGAATAAGGCCTCATCCAGTGACACTTTGAGTTTTCTACATGCTCGACTGAATTCCAACTTACTCTAGTGAAAGCTTCATTTTATTATACCTCTAGAACTTGTTTTACTCAAGTAGACTATTGGCTTACTCGATTAAAACCTGTCTTGAGCCCAATTACCTTGTATTTTTGCATTCTCTTAACCGTATCTTTTTACCAAGTTTTGTTCATCATCAAAACATAAGAGGATCCAAATGCTAACCACCCTTGGTTCAACAATAAGAACTCTTTGGAAATCAATCATGAAGTTTTTTCTATGTTGAAAACCTTCATTGGTTGACTTCTAGAGTCATTAGTCGACTACCAGTCTCAAATTTCACTTCTGTCCACTTAGGTAATCGATTACTAAGCTTAACCAGTCGACTACCAAGGTAAAATGTCCATTAAACGACTGTTGTTTTTGATAGATATGACTTGTTAAACGCATAAAAGACTCGTTGAATCATTTTTGGGCTAATCATGATTTGGTTAGTTGACTACCCAAACCTATTAGTCAACTACTGACTTTGTTACATTAGTCAACTTCCAATCTTTCTTGTTGAATATGTTTGTTCGTTAGTCGTCTACTAAAAGGTGTTAGTCCAACATCTTGGATCGTCTTCTATCAATTTTTTCATACACCAGTTGACTTCCAAAAGTTGTGGGTTGATTTTTAGACTTGAGAACATGATTTTCTTGACTTTTCTTGGTCTTCATTAATCTTGAATTTGTTTTCTATCTTAAAGATAATCTTACTAAGTTTCCTACATTAATCAAACCATAGATAGAATCAAATATGAATCACCATTGGTTCAACAAAAACTACAAGAGAAACTCTGCTTTTGGTTTTTAAAACTCTCAAATGAGATTCTTGACTCGTTGTGTGTACTATGCACTTCTTCCATGTGCTCATTAAATTTTTCAAGTGCCTTCATCTAATTATTGAAGCCCATTTTTACAAACACATCACCCCAAAATGATTTGCATTAGTAGGTTTGAAAAGATAGGACAAAAAACAACACATTGTATCTTTCAATGCACTATACTCAACCATTCATGTTTCTCGAACAATCTCAGCTAAAAACGTCTATCTTTCCCATAATTTATTTTGGGAAATTTATGACACTTTGGTTGACAAGGACCTTTGGAAATATACTCTTTTCAAATTCTCTTTCTAATTTGAACATCAAAGTCTTTAATTGGTTTTCGCAGGGCCAGTTTACTAAAAATGTCATCCGAATCACAATCCAAGTCACTATTTTTCATTTTTTGCATTTGCATTTGAAGTGAGTGATACATTAGGAGTTTAAAAAGATTCAACACTACTTCTTGGTCTCTTGGTTAAAAATTTATCTATAGACTAGATCAACAAATAAAATAATAACAAAATTAAGTGCATTCAAATTAATTAAAAACATCTAGCTAATTTAAGTCCATTCAAACAAAATTTAAGTTTATTGAATCACTAACTCGTAAATTTAACAATCCTAGACCACATTCAACCTAATTTAAATCACAATTTAATCAACTTACAGATTCAATTATTCAACAATATCTAAGCCTAAATCAATACAAACTGAAATTTTTGTTAAAAGGAGAGAAATGACTACTTAGAAAGGATGGATAAGAGTGGAAGCAAAGCAAGTGTGGGGAAAGATTGTTGATGCAACAAGAAAAAGAATAGCAAAGTCGTCAGGTCGAAAAAAGAGGCAAGGTGAAGCGGGCACAGAAAAGCAAAGAAGTGCAGCAGCAATACTTTGCTTTAACCTTTTGTTTTTCACTCATTTCATTAGTGTTCAATGGTGATTAAGTTGGAATTTGATTTTTGATTCAATGCTAGAACCTATGATTTGGTATTTTGGGTGATTATGTTGATGGATTTTGGTTGATTTTTTGGCCCTTTGATCATGTTGGATGCTTGTGCGATCGAGAGAAATGTTTTCGGACGAGAATAGTCGAGTTTTGGGATCACACGGACTAAGCCTTTGACCATGTTCTAAATGCCTTTGACCGTGTTTGAGATGGTCAAGACACGGATAAGGTTTCGTGTTCGTGTCCTTGTCATTTGTCCATGTTTCAGTTTTCTTGTGAACTAGGCATGACACGTGCAGAGACACGGCCATGTCTCAACCGGTGTCTTGCAAAAATAAAGCGGAAAAAGCTCAAACGACGTCGTTTTGCCTTGTTTTGTCTTTATAAACCCTAAAACGAGCCCTTTTCGTTCTTCACTTCCATTCTCCACCATTTCTAACACCAAATCCGTCCTAAATCACTCTCTCTTTCTCTCCATTCATCCTCCTTGGAATCTTGAGGTGAGTTCTTCACTTTAGCTTGGTTTATTCTCTAGTTTTGGATTGCATTGTCTTGTTTGGTGTTGGAGGTTTGTTGATGACGGTTTGGCCTCTAAGGTTCAAAATTTTGGTTGATTTTGGGTGATTAGAAGTTAAAGAAAGTTGGATTAAGTTAGTTGGGACTTGTTAGAGCATGATTTGAGTTTTGGTTTGGAGGATTTAAGCTTTGAACGAAAATGGGTTTCATTGAGGCTACGGTTCAGTTTTGCTTGAATTCTAGATGAGATTAGATGTTTTTGTTAGATTTATGCATAAGAAACTTGAGAGAACATTAATCTTTGTGGGAATTGAATATTTGATGTTGTTTGTTAATGGGTCTATATAAATCTGAATTTTGAATTGAGATTTCCTTGCGATTTTGTGTTTAATTGTTGAAGTGGAGGTTGAACTCGTGTTTAGGAGTTTGGAATTGACCAATGTGGGTGATTGAAATCGATTATTGTCGGTTAAATGAAAAGTTGGACCATTTTGGTGATTTGCCATTAGGACCAAAAGTGATATTGTGCATTTTAGGGACTAAATGGGATTTTGTATATTTGGAGGATTAATATATACAGTTTTGGGATTTTAAGGATTTATTAATGATTTTTGGAGTGCAGGGGACTCATTAATAAATTTGGAGTATTTTGGGATCTAATTCGTAATTTTTGAAAGTTCAGGGACCAAAGTGTAATTTTACACGGAGGTGTAATATTTGATTTATTATGTAAGACTTTGGTCTAAAATAGGTTTTTAGGCTTTGTGTAAGCATTTGAGTCTGCATATGCATGTACACACATTTCGGTACTGGCATAGTACCAGCATTATGTCTTTAATTCTATTTTGATAATTGTTTCAGTTTCGTATCTTGGTCAGCGAGTTTAGTCAGCCATCAGTGGAGCTTGACTGGGCCATTCATCTTGGATTTTCAAGTGAGTGGAATGACAGCTTCAGGCATATAGACCGTGTCTTTCAAAGCTATATTGTTTTTGTTGTGTCAGATGCTTTGCATATAATCCAAAATTACTAACGGATTGAAAATCCTAAAAATTGGCTTACATAGAAAATCTGCTCTGGAATTTTTTACGTTTTTGTAATAAATGTTTTGTTTGGAGTTTTGATGGTTTCTGAAATAAA
>CAODLS010279737.1:0-10381 GCA_948243855.1 Flueggea neowawraea | reverse complement strand
GCATGTATATGTATGCATGTGGTAGTTTTTTGAAAATATTTTCAAAACAATTTATGTGAAGTCATAGAGGCGATCTGGAGTGTTATCCCTCACTGAGTTTACTCACCCCCTCCCCTTTCCTGTATATTTTTTAGGTGATTTTTTTGACTTCAGCAACTATCCGGCATTCAGATACTCAATGAGGTGTCGTTTGATTTGGTTAGTTGACACCCTTTTATTCGAGCTCCATTTTTTTGGGTTAAATACTATGTCATCCCTACTTTTTGGTCGTATCTTCTCTAGGATTCTTGCAGTTTAAAAAATAGACGATGCGCCCCACAAACTTGTTGGTCTTTCGTCCAACCTTACAATTTTCGTTTATTTTGCTGAGACATGCAATTTGAAACTATTTAAAATAAAGTAAATTTTAATGATTAAACTACCCCTTACAAAAAGAGAAGATAATATAATGGATTTTTTGGTTTTCCTTTCTTCCAACAACTAAAACCAACCAATCTACCACTAAACCCAATTAAATTAATTAATTTAATTGATAATTAAAACAATTAATTAAATTAATAAATTTAGTTAAATAAATTAAATTAATTGATTGATTTAATTGATTAAAGTATAAAGTTCAGATTAAATTAATTAAATCAATTAATTAAATTAAATAATTGATTAACTAATTTAATTAATTAATTTAATTAGATCAATTAAATTAATTGATTTAACTAATTAAAAAATGATGGTCAAATTAAATTAATTAAATTAATTTAATTGATTTAAATCAATTAATTAAATTAGTAATTGATTGATTTAATTGATTAAAGAATAAAGGTCAGAATTAAGGATAGTTAATTTAATTGATAATTAAATCATTAATTGATTGATTTAATTGATTAAAGCATAAAGTTCAAATTAAATTAATTAAATCAATTAATTTAATTAATTAATTTAATTAATTGAATGATTTAATTTATTTCACTGATTAAAACATGAAGGTCAGATTAAATTAATTAATTGATTAATTAATTTAATTGATTTAAATCAATCAAATCAATTAATTAAATTAATTGATTGATTTAATTGATTAAAGCATAAATGTTAGAATTAATGATAAGTTAATTTAATTGATAATTAAATCAATTGTTGATTTAATTAATAGCTCTCAACCCGGACCAACAGTTCCTCAACAACACAATTCCTTCACCACCACTTGTTGCTTCTGCTATTAGTAGTACCACAAACAGCCATAACAACTTCGAACAAAACCTCGAACTTTCCATGGAAGAACTCTTTTACCACCATAACCATAACCCAACAACAAGCACACAAGAAGAAGAAACTTCTGCCATAGAATCACAACTCCAACAAGTCACCACCACCACCACCATGATCCTTCACTGCCACTAGCCATCTCCTACTAGTCACCACTACCAATCCGAACCCACCAGCCACCACACCAAAATCTCTGTCGTCACCAAGAACACTGACCAATCTACAAAACATTTAATTTTTTTAACTCAATTGTGCACATTACAAGCTTATAATTCAATCAAATAGACATGATTTTTAAATTCTTATTTTGCCGCAAATAGAAGTTTCAAATCTCTCAGATATGACTGGTCATCAAATAGGTCTAAAACAATCCAGATCCATGATGCTGACAAATCCAAGCTCTGATGTTGCTGGATTTGGAAGCTCTTATGCGGCTATCTTTGCTTTGCTTTCTCTAATATAATGGAAAGGATGGAGGGGAGAGAGAAAGAGAGAGAGAGGTGAAGAAAGGTAGAGGAAGAATAGAGATGGTGGGTTGACGGTTAGGTTTAGTGATGGATGGGTTGGTGGGTTTGATTGGGTTTAGTGGTATATTGGTTAATTTAATTAATTTAATATGAACTTTATGCTTTAATCAATTAAACCAATCAATTAATTTAATTGAATTAATTAAATTAATTAATTGTTTTAATTATCAATTAAATTAATTAATGAATGAGCTAATTGATTTAATTAATTTTGGGACTTGAGATGTTGATTAGACACTTGAGGGAGGGAGAGGAAGAGGTAAGAGAGAGAAGTGTGTTTTGGAGGGAAACACAGCCAACCTGGTATGAGCAACATAGTCATTTCACATTTTTTGTGACGTTGGACGAACGTCCAACAAGTTTGTGGGGCGCATCGTCTATTTTTGAAACTACAGGGACAGGAGAGAAGATACAACCAAAACGCAGGGATGACATAGTATTTAACTTTTTTTTGTTAGAGATCTACAACAAATGCTTGTGGGTTACTGGGGTTTATTTTGTATTTTGGATACCGTATTTGCTTACCAACTATCACTATTATTTTGATATATTAAACACTATTGATATTAATGTTTTATTTATATATTATATGTTTTAATATTTTATTGCTTACTAATATGTTAATAATATATATTCTAATAAATGAATATGTGGGTAAAATATCTGAATCTCTGAGGCTTGTGAGAGATGGGTCTGGCCTCCAGCTCAATTCGTCTTATACACTGGTCATGGTCCGAAAATGGGTCGTGACACGTTGTGTATAAAACCAAACAATAACTAAATAAAGACCAACTAACAAAAAAATTGAAAATCAAATAAAAATGAAATGAAACCGAATAAAACAAACATAGATTGTATTTTAAAAAACCAAATTGTTGAACCCAAAAGGTTCATACTTGGGTTTTGATTATGCACAAACACGTAAGAAGAATAAGAAAGCAAGAATTGTGCACGTAGACGACATGCAGACATGCAACAAATTTGTTGGACCTGGCCTCCAAACCACGCACGTAATTTAACACCCTTATACTTTTCATGTGATTTAAACTATAATTATAATCACACAAATCATACACCATTATGGAAATCCAACAAGAGAATATACACATCTTATGCAAACATAGCTATACACATTAGTACAAGTCATACATACCAGTCAGTTTCAAAATTTAATACACACAAGACAAAAAGATCCAGCTAACTATATATACAAATGTTGAGGAGGAGGGAGTCTAGAGCACTAGTCAGTCGACCTTTGATTCATGCTTCTATCTATAGAATTTTAGCTTCAAATCAACCACAAGATCTACTAGTAATGGTCACCTGAAACAATATGCATTTTATATGCGTCGAAGCCTAATTAGCATAAATCATCATAGATCAAACCCAAGCAAACACAAGCATTTAATGAATAATTGATTAACTATTCCATAAAAACATATGCACATGTAACTATATTCCATTTTATATGTTGTGACCAAACAAGCCAAGTATCACCCTAGGATTCCTGTATGTCACTATATAATTGGCTGACCAACGCCATATGAAAAGTGCCCCGAAGGTCTCTATAATACCCCATATTTTTATAGTTATTTTGGAGACTTATATTTGGGGTAATTAGTTTGGAATAATTATTTTGGATAATTTGAAAATTTATTTGAAAATTTATTTTTTGTGATTGGAGGGTTAATTTTATGTTTTTGATGTTAATTTGGTGATTAATGAAGATTAGGGGTGATTTGGGAAGTGTTTGGTTAAGTGAAAATGGTGAAAATTTGAAAAGAAAAAAACTGGAAAATGCAACCAGACGACCGATCGTTCGCTTGGGTTGCCATACTACAAGTCGTTCGTCGCTGGGGGCTTTGTCGTTCACGCCGAAACGCTTGTCGATCAAGCTCGTGCTTTTGGTTCTCGTTGGAAACGACGCGTCGTGGAATGGAACGCTCGCGCATTCAAGCGAGGCAACCCAAACGACGTGTCGTTGCATCCGGTCGTCTGGGCGTTCCACTTGTTGTTTGAGCGTGTGACAACAGACACTTGAGGGAAACGATGTCGTTTTGTTCTGCAAATTTCTCTATTAAACCAGAACCGACACCACTTTGTTTTTCAGCCATTTCTCTCTCGTTTCTCACCCAAATCCGACGAAATTTGATTCCTTTTGCTCTCAAGACATTCCTTTATCAGATTTGAGGTATTTTCACCATTTATTTTCTATTTTGACTCTTTTTTATGCTCATCTTTGCTGATGTTCATATTTGACCGAAAAATGAGTTGTGATGAGCTAGGGTTCGATTTTGGCTGGATTTTTTTGGTTGATTTATAGTTGTTTATGACATATATATGTATGAGGAACAAGATGGAACATAGATTTGCTTTGATAGATGAGAAATTTATGGTTTTTATTATGGGTTCATTTTTGGTCCGAAAATATAATTTTTGATTTGAATGATTTTAGGTGGTTTTGATTCAAACCAATGACGAAATTAGACTCCAGGGATGATTTTAAGTTGATTGGTATGATAAAAAATATTGAATTCCGTCGAATCGAAAGTTAGGGTATTTTTGCAAATATTGTTCGTCGCAGAGACTTCGATGAAAATGTCATTTTTTTATTTTGATTTTTTTTTGAGGAAGAGGATGTCAGATTTGTGTTTTTGAGGATGTTTAGAGTATTTATGAGTATTTAGATAGTTGAGAAGTACTCGTTTGTGAGTTGGGAATTTGCATACATTCGGTACGACCACAATACCATATATTGATGTTGTTATGTTGTATTTGTTACAACATTCTACGCTTGCTAGTACCAGCAGCCACCCACCAGCGGTGCTTGATTGGAGTCCTAGAGCTTGGACATCCAGGTGAGTGGATGACAGCTTTAGACACATAGGCGGTGTCGCAAAACTGTATACGTTTTTGATGTGTTGTAACTAAATTGTGAACTTGACTAATCTAAGGATTGGTTAAATATATGAAAATGGATTATGTGAATAAGTAATTATGGTTTATTTTGAAGAAAGTTATATGTATGTATTGATATACATATGTTTTTCACTTATTTTGACGATGAATATGCATGGCTTTGATTATGTTTTTGATTGTGGGACACCTTCGCTACGGGTTACATAGCCTTTGGTATACCAATGCATGATGATACCTAGCTATCGAGGTAGACGGTAGCCATGTTACCCTGGCCCGGTACATGATTGGATTATGGATCAACGGCATGACTCTGATCATTATACGGTGGAAGAGTGGCTTAGACCACACCACGAGTTCCTATGGTCCCATAATAAGTATATGAGGTTTTCAGAAAAACCTAATACTATGGGTAGTATTTTACCAACGTGCATGTGTATGTTTTTTGTGCAAATGATTTAGAAATATTTTCCTGAAACCATACTATGTATATAGTGTCTAAGTATGTATACTTGTCATATATCGCATGTGCTAGTTTTCAAATGGTTTTCAAAACAGTCTTTGTGAGGCACAAATGAGGCAATCTGGAGTATTGTCTCTCACTCACTGGGTTGACCCCTTTGTTTCTCTGTGTTGTCTTGTTTCCATGATTACAGGTTAGCTTCGACCCAGCAGCCTTTGGACATTCTCCGCCCAGTGAGACACATATATTTTGGTTAGTAGCGCCTTTTTATCGGGCTACGTCTTTTGTAGTAGATGCTCCATTCCGAATGTTGTAGGGTTATGGGGTTGTGTATTTGATTTTGATATTATGTTTTGCGATTAGATCGCTTTGTATATATTTACATATAGTATATTTTGATATATATATATATATATATATGGTATATATGGTATTTTCCTATAATTTTTTTAAATAAATGAATGGGTATAATTTTAAATCTTTGAGGCTTGTGCGAGATGGGTCGGGCTTCCATAGACGGTTCACCTCGTATGCCGCTCATGATCCTGAAAATAGGTCATGACAAAGGTGGTATCAGAGCATTAGGTTATCGTATAGTTTGGGGTCGGTGTAGAGCCTATGTATCTTTGATTGAGTCGATTGGATTGCCTTTGAATAGTCCTTGATTTTTATTTGGGTATTGTGGCAATTGCATGCATGTTGATTTGCATATATATATATATATATATATATATATTATTTTGTAGACATGGATAAAGGTCGTGGCAAGGACGCAGTAGAGGCCGTGGGAGGCCTAAGTGTGTGCCAATTGAGGCAGCAGATCAGTTTGTAGCAGGCCATCCTAATGTAGCTAGTGTTCCTGAGGTTGCGGCACCAACACCTTAGCCACCACCCGCGGGTCAGATTGATTTTTTAATAAGGTTTACTCAGGTTTTGGAGCGAGTCGAGGCTTTGTTAACTGGTCAGGCAACTGGAGGTCAGCCAGTTCTGCCAGTGACAACACCACCACCTATTCCTTCACCCCAGCCGGATATAGTTGCTCCTGCACCTGCGGTGACTCCGGTAGTACCTCAATCGGATGCTGAGTCTCGATTGCCTATGTTTATGAAGCTTTCTCCTCTAAGATTTTCTGGGAAGTTGGGAGAGAATCTCCAAGATTTTACCTTCACGGTTGTGCAATGTTTCGAGGCGATGGAGCTCACCGATGATATGGTGAGGGTTACATTGACCTCATTTTTGTTAGAGGGTCGAGTTGCTAGATGGTGGCAAGATCGAAGGCTTAGGGGGATACATTCCTAGGAAGAGTTTAAGACTAAGCTCACACTATCTGTTATTCCTCTGAGCGAGAGGGATAGAAAGGCAGATGAATTCAGTGAGTTTCGGCAGGAGCCTAGTATGACTGTTAGTGAGTATGAAGACCGATTCAAAGAGCTGAGTAGATATGCACCTATAAAGGCCCGTAGTGAGGAACCCTTAGCAAGGAAATTTCTGAATGGGTTTTTACTCAAGCTTAGGAGGGTAGTAGCGACTCAACAATTGTCTACAGTTATACATATTTCTGAGGCTGCGAGGAGTATGGAGTATCAGGACGAGAGGCAACCGAAGGAGCCCAAGAGGGCGAAGGTTGATAGTGCATCTGGAGGCCAGCAGGGTCGTGGCCAAAGTAGTCATTCGGGTTACAAACGTAGATATCCCTTTGGGGGACAGAGGCAGGAGTTCCAGATTAGCAGCTTAGTACAACCAGTTGTGCGTACTGGGGTTCAGAGTGCTGGAGCCTCACAAGCAGTTTGTGAGACTTGTAGGAAGAGACACTCTGGTATTTGTGCCAGGGTCGCATGACTTTGTTTTCACTGTAGGCAGCCTGGGCACAAGATTGCTAACTGTCATCTGAGATGTGAGTCAGGATCGCAGTCGGTTCAGTCAGTAGTAGGAGGTTCGGGCACTGATAGCACGAGAGCTGGCAGAGGAGTAGGCCGAGGTACCACTGATTCAGGAGCTTGTAGTCAGAATGGACAGGGCAGAGCTCGTGGTCAGGCTGGACCGAGTAGCTTTGCTACTGGTGGACAGGCCCGAGTTTATCATTTGACATGTCAAGAGGGACAGACCTCCAATGCGGCAGTAACTGGTACGTTTCTTATCTCTGGTATCTCTGCATACACATTATTTGATTATGGTGCATCGCATTCGTTTGTCACGCTATATTTTGTAGAACAAGCAGGGTTGGTTTTGAGTCAGTTAGACTCTTTGTTAGAAGTATCTTCACTTTGGGTAGTAAGATGCTAACTAAGTTTGGAATTCGAGGTTGTGTGATTATTGTTGAGGGAAACGAGTTGATAGCTGACCTGATTTTGTTAGATGTAGGGGAGTACGATGTTATACTTGGTATGGATTGGTTTTCAACTTGGCACGCTAACTTGGACTATTTTGCGAAGAGAGTATGCTTTCGACTATCAGGTCAAAGTGAATTTTGTTATTAAGGTGAGCGTGACATCGTTGTACAAGGGTACGTATCAGCTGTTAGAGCTGAAAAAATGATTCGTCATGGCTGTAAAGCGTACCTAACCTTTGTACTTACAGAACTAGTTAGTTCAGGATTGAAGTTGGAGGACGTACCTACGGTAAGGGCATTCTCTGACGTATTTTCTGAAGATTTACTGGGATTACTCCCTGAACGAGAGGTTGAATTTTCTATTGAGGTACAGCCGGGTACCGATCCGATATTGATTCCACGATATCAGATGGCACCAGCTGAGTTGAAGGATCTGGAGAGCCAGTTGAGAGAGTTGTTGGATAGAGGATTTATTAGACCTAGCGTCTCACATTGGGGTGCTCTAGTGTTATTTGTTAAGAAGAAGGACGGGATTCTCCGAATGTGCATTTATTACCGACAGTTGAATAAGGTGACGGTGAAGAACCGATATCCGCTACCGAGAATAGACGATCTATTTGATCAGCTGCAGGGAGCACAATGGTTTTCTAAGATTGACTTGAGATCAGGATATCACCAGCTGAGAGTCAGGGGTGAGGATATTCTGAAGACAATTTTTCAGACTAGGTATGATCACTATGATTTTCTTGTGATGTCGTTTGGTTAATGAATGCGCAAGCGACATTCATGGATATGATGAACAAAGTGTTTAGACCATACTTAGATCGATTTGTTATAGTATTCATTGATGACATTTTGGTGTACTCGATGAGTAAGGAATAGCATGAGGATCACTTGAGGTCAGTCTTGCAGACCTTGTGAGAGCATCAGCTGTATGCGAAGTTCTCAAAATGCGAGTTCTGGCTAGATCAGGTGGCATTTCTAGGACACGTGGTGTCTAGAGACGAGATTATGGTAGATCCAAAGAAGGCAGAGGCAATACTCCATTAGGAGAGGCCTAAAACCGTTACGGAGATACGAAGTTTCCTTAGTATGGCTGGGTACTATAGGTGGTTTATCCAGGATTTTTCTAGGATCACATCTCCTATGACTTGGTTGATGCAAAAGGGAGTTCCATTCGTTTGGTATGATAGGTGTGAGGACAGTTTCCTCAAGTTGAAAGAATGTTTGACGAGCGCACCAGTGTTGGTTTTGCCTTCAGGTTCTGGAGGGTTCTCAGTGTACTGTGATGCCTCGAGAGTTGTTTTGGGTTATGTGTTGATGCAACATGATAAGGTGATTGCATATGCCTCAAGACAACTTAAGAGGCATGAGCAAAATTACCAAACACATGACTTAGAGTTAGCGGCAGTTGTGTTCGCACTCAAAATCTGGAGGCATTACTTATATGGAGAGACTTTTGAGATTTTCACGGATCATAAGAGTCTAAAGTATATTTTTGGGCAACGAGACCTGAACTTGAGACATGGACATTGGCTAGAGTTGCTAAAGGATTATGATTGTACTATATCATATCATCATGAAAAAGTGAACGTCGTGGTTGATGCCTTAATTAGAAAGTCAATGGGGAGTTTAGCTCACATCGCAGTGGAGAGGCGACCAACAATGTCTGAGTTGCAGAAATTAATGGAGGATGGGGTCACATTACATCTTGATGATTTCGGGATTTTATTGGGTCACGTTGAGGCGAGACCTATTTTGTTGGATCGGATTCGAGAGTCGCAGAAGGAGGATTCTGAAATGTAAAGTCTGATCGGAACAGTTAGAGCATCTGGTATACCTGGATTTAATGTTGATGATTCGGGAGTATTGTGGTTTGGGTTGAGGTTGTGCGTACCATCTTTTGGTGGATTACGCGAGGAGATTATGACCGAGGGCTACAACTCCATATAGTCTGTACATCCAGGGTACATTAAGATGTATAAAGATCTTCACGGGTCCTATTAGTGGCCAGGGATGAAGAAGGACATAACAGAGTTTGTCAGTCGGTGTTTGACATGTCAGTAAGTTAGTTTGAGCACCAACGTCCTTCTGGATTGCTACAACAACTACCTCTTCCAGAGTGAAAGTGGGATCATATCACGTTGGATTTTGTAGTTGGGTTACCGAAGACATCCGTTGGATATGATTCCATTTGGGTGATCGTGGACAGATTGACTAAATCGACACATTTTCTGCCTGTTAAGACGACATATAGAGCGGTACGATTGGCAAATTTATACGTCGACCGGATTGTATGTTTACATAGAGTGTCAGTATCTATAGTGTCGAATAGAGGACCTCAGTTTACGTCACAGTTTTGGCATAAAGTACAAGAGGAATTAGGTACTCGATTGGATTTCAGTACGAAATTTCATCCACAAACTGATGGTCAGTCCGAGCGTACTATTTAGACTACCTGGGAGTATGAGGATGAGATGCGACGCATATATCCACATTTGTTTGATTCTACTGTTTCCTAGGTCAGTATATTCATTTCTGTCTCTGCATATCTATTCTTGCATTTTGTTTCCGCATATTTGCATAGAGGCTAACTAGTTGAGGGTTAGCTGAACAATTCTGATTTGAATTGTGTTTTATATCAATCTTAGTGAGCTTTTGCTTTGTGTCAAAATTCGAGTATGAATTTCTTTTGAGGGGGAAAAAATGTAATACCCCATATTTTTATAGTTATTTTGGAGACTTATATTTGGTGTAATTAGTTTGGAATAATTATTTTGGATAATTTGAAAATTTATTTTAAATTTTATTTTTTATGATTGGAGGGTTAATTTTATATTTTTGATGTTAATTTGGTGATTAAAGAAGATTAGGGATGATTTGGGA
>CAODLS010279622.1:0-22506 GCA_948243855.1 Flueggea neowawraea | reverse complement strand
TTGTAATCTTTGTGAAGATTGATAGTGGAAATCCTAAGTGGTGATACTTAGGTAGTGGATGTAGGCATCGAGTTGGCCGAACCACTATAAGTTCTTGGTGTTCTTTCATTTACCGCAATTATTCTCAAAGAAAATTCAAAGTTTGTAATATCACACTATTCAACCCCCCTTCTAGTGTGATTATCGGCTCAACAATTATGATTACCCAAATTGAAACGAATGTCAATTACAAATCAACATAACCTAATTACAACCTTATATAACCATTTGCATCTCGATATTATTGTTAGCATAAGGCATGGAACCCGGTCACCCTTATTTATGCTAAAAACATTTCCTTGATCTATAAGTGATCCTGACTAAGTCAAACAAATGATAACACTTATCACTTTGTTTGGGTGTGGCCACACACTACTCAGTTTTACTAATCAAGTGGCCGGTGATATCTTCTCTCTCTTCGAGAGTTGCAATCCCTTCATTTCACTCATGTTTCTTAGCATGACTCATGGCATACCCAGTCATATTCATACTTGTTACTTGTTACAAATAATGTTAAGCGTACATCAAAGTATACTAGAAATCATCTAAGAATCCATAATGATTTCAGGTCGACGGATTCTAGTATAAGCGTTGTATGAGAAATATTTATGACCTTTCAACCATGTTGTATTCTTATAAACGGATCGATCCAAAACACTGTTCTCTAACATGTTTAATGTTCTCTTATTGATATCTCATATCCTATGACCAGTAAAACATGATCATCTCACAGAGTACATACTAGTCTTGGTTCATTGTCATTCCTATGGCAATAATCGACTAGGGATATTTAGAATAGTATTCTTTTATGCTTCAAGGCTTTACTATCCAAATCACATATTTGATAACTTAAGCAGAATTACTATTCATGGATGTTTTATCAAATTAAACAAGCACATGAATAATAAGGACATAAAACAATGCCTCATAATATATATATAAAATATAATCTAGATACAATATATTGGGGCTAGGGCTTACACTAACAATGTAGGTATATATTTTTGAGTTATGGATTCTCTTTGATGATCAGTAGTTAGTTTTGTACTTTGATATATATGTTATATCATATATATCTCCCATTGTTTTTTAGATGCTTTATAGCATAAATGTTTGTGTTTGGATTTAATAATACAATATATATGTTTTTTGATATGGGGCACCTGTGCTATGTAGGGTAAACGTAGCCTTTGGTATACCAATGCATTGTACCCCAGCTACCAGGGAGTGTTGGTGGCCATGTTGTCTTAATCCGACATATGATTTGTGAAGACCTCAACTATCAGATAGTGTTGGTAGCCATGTATTTGATCCCACACATGATTTGTTTTTCATTAGTGGCAGAGACCACACTTATTACATCTTTGTTTAGTCCCTTATCCACGATATTATGTTTTTGAAACTAATATTAGTGTTATTATAATTTTTACGATGCCAACGTGTAAATCCTTTGATTTTGGAATTTCAGATAAGCTAAAAACGTTTTTTACTTCTGTTTTAAAATTTATGGTAAAGCCAAATAGCTTTTGGTTTTGTTCCTAGAATTTCTGTTAAGATAAAAGGTTTTAAAATTTTGTTTTTCCCAAACTTTCGTTAAAGCTTAAAAGGGGTTTTTGGATCTTTGTTTTGAAACCTCTGATAAGATGAAAATTTTTTAAAGGATTTTAATTATTGTTTGAAAGCATATCAGTCTTAGTAAAGTTCAAAAATAATTTTGAAAGATTTTACTTAGTTTTGAATGTTTTCGTGCATGTGGTTTACTTTGATTGTGAACGTTTTTGAAATGGTTTTTGAATCGCTATTATGTACATAGCTTGTATATATGTATATTTGATTATATCTGCATGTGGTATTTTCGAAATATTTTCAAAATAGTCTTTGTGAGGCATGTATGATGCAATCTAGAGTGTTATCCCTCGCTGGATTCTTACCCACTTTCTTTGTTTTATCCCCATTTTTTATCATCTTGCAGGTATTTTTGGATTGTGATCTTTGGCATCTGATGCTCAGTGAGGTATTCTGACATTGCGGTCAGTGCCTTTTTGATCGGGCCCCGTTTGTATGATTTGTTAGAGGCTCCACACCGGGTTCCTGTGGGATGGGTTATTGTTTTTGTTATTGTCTCTGTTATTTCAAATGCTTTTAATTTGAAAATATTTCTACAATTGATATATATATATTTTTTATATCAAATGATGTTTAAACCTTATTATTTGAATATGATTTTGGGTAGGAGTTATGTACTTTGAGGCTTGTACGAGATGGGGTGAGCTCCCATAGATGATTCACCTTATACGCCGGTCATAGTCCCAGGAATGGGTCGTGACAGTGATGATTCACTTGTAAATGTCAGACTTTAATGAACCCAGTAGTGGCAGAGCCATGATTAAGAATTAGCAGGGGTTGAATCATCAATATGGACAAACTCACAAATTCCATTTTTTATACCATATCTAACCCTAAATCAATAAAAAACTAAATTTTTTGTTAAAAGTAGGGAAAATCGTCGACTTACGAGGGAGATTATTGATGCAGCAAGAAGAAGAGAAGCAAAGTAGTAGCGAACGGAGCCCGGAGGTCATCACCGTTAGGTCGACGTCGGAGAAAGAGAAGTGAAGATGGAGACTGGAAGGGATGAATAAGGAAAAGCAAATCAATCCTTTATCCTTTTGCCTTTTGTTTAATTAATAATACCAAGGTAGAATGCACTGTGCGAAATGACGTCGTTTCACACCATACATAGTTATTATATTTTTTTAAACCACAGGGCAAAATGACGTCATTTTTCCCTGTGGTTTAAAATGAAAAAAAAGAAGAAGTCAAAATAGGGAAGAACCCCTGTTATTCCATGTTCCAACATAGATTTGCTGTAGAACCCCTTATTGCAATTATTATCAACTAAAGAAAGGATAATTAGTTAAAGAAAGTGTTGTTACCTCAAAACTCAAACAACAATAACAAAGAATACAAGAGCAAAAGGGACTTTGAACGACGCCTTGAAACCTGCAAGCACATAAGACGATGGGTTCGGGCTGCTCCTCCGAGGGAAACTCCGACGCTAAGTTTAGTAATGATTTCGACAGAGTAACAGTGTGTGTAATGAGCAACGCGTACCTCAACAAGTTCTTCTTTCCGACTATTTATAGAGTAGCCATTTTTGAGTAGGCATCAATGTCCCGTAATGTTTTTCCTTAATGACAAATTGTAACGTTTCTGGTACAATTTCATCATTAAATATAACTAATGGGCATTTTTGCTCATACCATATCAATTGCTCCCCACTATTTTCTTCGGATTTCTAGAGTTAAGAATAAAAATTTGTACGAGCTGGACTTTGTTGTGAATATTTGAGTCAAGTGCTTTTCTATAATTATTTTCTCAATAGGGAGTATTTCGCTCTTTGGTAGTGAATGCATGGACTTGGTTCATTATTTCTCAAGTCATTCTTGAATTGACTCGTTGACTATTTTCTTCCTTCCAGAATCGATTTCGCAATCCTTTCTTCCTATTTGATTTCAATGCAAATATGCAATTCTTAATTTGGCTCATATTTTCCTTCCTTTTTAATTCAATTCCTTGATTGGTGCTCATAAATTCAATTCCATGATCTGTGCAAATCCAATATTGAATGTGAATTTTTCCTTTTAATTTCCAATGCTTTCCTTCCTTTATGTGGTTTCCCACTTCTGCATTTTGCCTAAATCATTTGAACCCTCTCAATTTTTCATGCACAGAAGCTATTTCTTCTCTTCCTTTTTGGTCCAGTTGGCTGCCCACGTTACAACCGCTTCCTCCTTCGTTTGATTTGTCTCCATCTTTCTTTGCTTTGTTTTTTGTTTCTTTTCCTTTCCTTTTTCTTCTCTTTTTTTTTTCTTTCTTCTACATTTCTGTGTTCTTTCTTTCTTTTTTTCTTTTCAGTGGTGGCTTTAGGTGAGTCTAATCCGCGTCGGCGACGTTGGCTCTAGGCACTGGCTTCTATGGTCGAAGATGGTGATGAGTCTGGTCTAGGATGGAGCAAAGTCGAGCTTTTTGGTGGTGTTTCAATTGAGCGAGTCGATGCCGTTCGAGTCTGAGGTCCTAGCAAACGACATGATGTGCTCTGTTCATGGTGTGCTGTCTAGTCTGATCAAAACAACGCCGTTCGGGGTCCAAGTTGATTGCAGAACGAAAACGCCAGGCCGTTCAGCCATCCAGATGACACGTTGCTTGCTCGGGCATACAGACGATCGTCAGTTCGAGCTACCAGCCGAACGACGTGCGATTTTGCTTGTTGTCCGGATGACTTGCTACTCACAAATCCAAACAACTTGCAGTTCGTTATACCTGACAATGCATCATCCTGTCAACCAGATCAGACGACCTACCACACGCGTAACTGAATGACCTGCAATTCACATCGTCGAACTATGCTTCGTTTCGTAGCTGGCCAAGACGACTTCGCATGCGTACACCTGAACGACTGCGTGGCCTATCTACACTAAAGGCAAGCCGTTTGTACTTGCTGATGAACGATCAATCTCCCATCCTTCGTTTTTAACATTTTGTGATTTTAATGCTCTCTCTCTTTTTTTTAATCCATTTTTTTATTTTCTTTTTACAAGTTGTTCCTTTTTGACTTTTTGGTGAATCCACTGACATGTCAACTTCTTCAAAGATATTGGGTATCATTTTTCACTCTCAATTTTTGATTTACTTATTTTTCATTGCTCCACGAAGTTTGTTGATGGCCCAGTGTCAAGTTTTTCCATGTATCCATCCTGGAGAGTAGCGGCGTTCACCACCTCATGAAGTTCATTTTTCACTCCATGTCGCAGAGTTCATTATCTCCCCCTCCTCGCGGAGTCCACAACCTTGCGGAGTTCACCAACTCATTGAGTTCATCATCTTCACCTCCTCGCGGAGTCCATAACCTTACTGAGTTCACCACCTCGCATAGTTCATTATCTTGCAAAGTTCATCATCTCCATCACATTGACGAGTTCACAACCTCGCAGTGTTCATCATTTCCACAATCTCATGGAGTTCATTTCCACCATTGTTAAGGATTGTAGAGTCTACACCCTTGCGGAGTTCATCGTCTCTAACACCTCACGATCGTTCGAGAATCACTTCTTAGGGAGTTCATCATCTCTCAGAGTTCACCTCGAGGAGTTCACCAACTCGCGGAGTTCGTCACCTCATAAAGTCCATCGACTTGCAGAGTGCACCAACTCGCAGAGTTCATCATCTGAGTCCACCACCTAGTGGAGTTCATCATCTGCACTACCTTGCATAGTTTCACATCTCCTCTCCACCATGCTGGTGTTTAGGGACTTTCCTCTAGGTGATCGAGATGGCGGTTTAGGTGAAGATGACATGACAATCTTTCGATATATTTTAGGATCCAATTAATTCACCTCATGCTCATATATGCTCCTCAATCATTAAGGAAAAATGTTGTTTTCACCAAGTGATTCTACTATCTCAATGTTGTGGTACTTTGCATTTACCAAGTTGTCGACTTCCCTTTTAATCGTGAAGTCAAGTGATCAAGCCAACAATGGGTACATGACTTCTCACAAGCTCAATACCTCTTGGTATTGTAATGCCTCATCGCTAGTGTCATTAGTCAATGCTTGGTTTCCTATAGACTTTATGCTTGGCTATATGTTGTTTAGGACTTCGACTGCGTGTGTTCTGCAATAAGTGCCTAGTTTCCCATAAGAGATGAATAATAGGAACTTAAAGAATTCAACTCTTATCACTATTAAAAGTACATTCAATGCACAAAGCCCGACATTTCAAATGGCAGCTAGGGGTGCAATCGAGCCGAGCCGAGCTTTGAAGGGTTCAAGCTCGACTCGACTAAATTTTTTCGGGCTCGACTAAAATTTTTCGAGCTCGAGCAAAATCTTGTTCAAGCTCGGCTCGTTAGAAGGCTTGAGAGCTCATGAGCTTGTTCGCCATCTTTTCGAGCTCGGCTCAACAAAGGCTCAAATAAAATCATAAACGAGATTTCAAGTTCAAATTGGACAAAAGTTCTAAAAATAATACATTTAAGTTTATATTTGTTCAATAAAATCATGTTGAGCATGCAGTTAAACAAAAAACTATTAGAAGTTTCAATTTGTTTCAAAAATTCAACATAATATTAGACCTTATGGGAGCATACTTGTACTTTTATAGGCATAGTCGATTAGTACAAGCTTGCACTTTTGTTGATGTAGCTCAAATATTAAATAATATTCCAAACATAAGTTTTTTTTCATAATTTAGTTTAAAACATATGTAAACATATATACATTTATATATACATATACACATGTATATATATAAACGAGCCTACAACCGAGTTTGTTCACGAGCATTGTTCATGAACATATAAACAAGCATGTTCACGAGATTTTCAAGCCAAGCTTTTAGGTATTCAAGCTTGGCACGTTATTAATTCGAGTTTAAAATCTTGTTCAAGCTCGACTCATTTATTAACGAGTCGAGTCATGAACGAGCTTTTATCGAGCCGAACACCGAGTAGCTCGTGACTAGCTCGACTCATTTACAACCCTAATGGCAGCATGCCTAGTTGGTATTGTGTTGATCAGCTCTTGAATCATCATTCCTCCTTTGTTTCCTTGTTGCATCACTTGACTCTTCTTGCAATGCTTCATCATAAACAAACCGGTCTAAGTGGCCCTCTCGAACCAAGGTCTCAGTTTGATTCTTTAGTTCTCGACACTTGTTCGTGGAGTGTTCATTTGTGTTATGGTACCAGTAGTAGGCATCGACATTCCCCCTTAAAAGCTTGTTAGTTTTTTTGGGAAAGGAGATGAGTCAAAACCCCTCTATTACTGCTAAGATCGTTGACCTCGACTCGCTCAGCAGCATATACTTCTCAAAGCAAAGGCTAAAGGGTGCTCTAGATTCTCCCAAATTTTTGTTCTTCTTCTACTCGGCTCTTCTTAAACCTCTATCTCTCTTTCCTCCTCCTCCTCCTCCTCATCATCATCATCATCATCTTTTTCTTCTTCTTCTTCTTCTTCTTCTTCTTCTTCTTCTTCTTCTTCTTCTTCTTCTTCTTCTTCTTCTTCTTCTTCTTTAGTCCCCACGATCTTCTAGTATGTACTTGTTCTCAAGAACGAAGAGATTGGCCAAGGTCTTGGGTTAGTCTAGAGGCATCGACTTCTATGGCTGTACCGACTATGTCCCATGCAGCATTGCGGCCACCACCACTCCAGGTTGTACATCATGGGCTGTAAGAGTGGCGTTCTTAAATCTGTATACATATTATTGCCCTTACGCTCAGTAAATACGTGGCATCCTTCTTTTGCTTATTGTTTATGATTATGGCGTTAATGAACTCCTTCCTCAACTGGTCAAAGCAAGAGAGCGACACTTCCTTTAATCCGTTAAACCATGAACGAGCATGGTCCCTTAGAGTTATTGGGAATGTACGACACATTATGCCATCTTCCTATCCATGAAGCATCGTATGGCTTCATAGTTTTGGACGTGTTTGTGTGTGTCCTCTTTTCCTGAGAAAGTTGGCAACGATGGCATCTTGAATTTTGGAGGAAGTGGTTTCCCATAACCTCCTTGGTGAATGGAGCTTTGGCTCTCTGTTGCACTTCCTTTGTAGGAACCAACTTCTTCTACTAAAGAACTTCCTCGATCATCTTCCTCATGTCCACCACTTCCGAACATTCATTAAAGACTGGGGCTCTACTTCAGGCATTTTTTGAGGAACCTTAGGTTCTCCCTTGTAGGTGCTCTTCACCACTTTAGGGTAGCTATCTCTATTGGACTCAACTCGAGCTTCAGAGACAGGAGCATCAAAGTGCTCTTGACAAGGTGGAGGATTTGGTTGCTCGTGAACATTAGGGAGTCGATGATGGATTTCTTGCTGAACATCGCGTCTTCCCGTTGCCTCTCCATTTCAAGCATAAGCATGCAAAGTGGGTGGAAGGATTGCTTGAGCAAGGAACTATTGAAACAAGGCTGCCATATCACCGAGAGCTTTTTGGTTCTCCTCATTTTGCTTCCTCAGTGTCTCGTAGTGGGCAAGTGGAACGTTTGGGAAGGTAGCTCTGGAGCTTCCAGCTCCAACATCAACTCCTCTCGTGTCCTCTTCGTGATGACTGGATTGGTGGGAAGGAATTTGCACCATGGTGACCGAGTAGGTGTTGTTGGTAAACTTCTTGAACGTAGACGAGTAAGGCTTTTTGTTCAGCTTCCCACAGACAGCGCCAATTATTGTTGCCTCAAAACTCGAACAACAATAATAGAGAATACACAAACAAAATAACGACTTGAAACCTGCAAGCATAGAAAACGGATGGGGTTGGGCTGCTCCCCGGAGAGAACCTCTGACGTTCAAGTCAGTAATGATTTCGACATAGTAACAGTGTGTGTAATGAGCAATGCGTACCTCAACAAGTTGCTCTTCTTGAATATTTATAGAGTAGCCTTTTACGAGGAGGCATCAATGTCCCGCAACGTTTTTCCTTAATGACAAATTGTAACGTTTCTGTTACAATTTCGTCATTAAATATATTTAATGGACATTTTTTGCTCATGCCATATCAAAAAGAGTAATTACATATTTGAATTTTAATGAGAATCAATCTGCTGAAAATTATCACAAAAATATTAAATTTGCATATTTATCCATTCTTTTAATTTTAGATATATTTTCAAATTAATTTACTATATTATCCAGTTTAACATGCATATGATGATATCATTAAATTGAAAACTAACTAAATCATGAAATTTCTTTTAAATCAGTATCAGATTCGTTTTGTTATCAACAAATTTAAATGTCAGTTAGATACAAAAGTTGATAGATATACAGATAATCTTCACTTGTATATATATATATATATATATATATAAACTTATTGCACATGCACTTCCCACACTACCAGAAATTATGTTTTCTCTCTATAATCTTCCATTGTAGTTTTGATCGACCTTTTTTTATTTCATATTAACCTATTTCAATTAATTCCATATTTTTTTAATATGAACTATTGCAATTTCTACTTTTTTTTTTGTTTTATTTTAAAACTCAATGTCAATATTGAGTACATTTAAGACTTATATTTAGTACTGTAAATATAAGTTTCAAACTGTCAGAAGTCATTATTGAGGACACTTTGTCCTTGTAATTTAAGCATCTTAAAGAACTTCAAATCTCAGAAAAATAATGGTGCATACAAGCTTTGGTTATTCGAGTTGGAATGATAGAGCATTATTCCAGTAACAATGGCAGTGAAAAATGTGTAGAACTTATCTTGATGAATAATGAGGCTAGTATTATTTACAATAATTAATTTTAAATTTTCAAGGCTAATTTAATTTACTAACATCTTGTTTTTTATGTTTATTGTAGGGAACAAAAATACAAGCAGTATGTTCAATAAAGCAGTTGACAAATTTGAGGAAACCTTTACAAAAGAAAACACTTACACCATTGCTAATGGTGTCGTAAAAGAGGTTTATCCTTCATTAGTGAATGGGAATGAAATAATTGAGTTATCACTAAACCATTTTTCGACAGTAAATGAAATTGAAACAAGGATCACATGATACATTTTGGTTTATGATTTTTTTTCATTAAATGATTTGAAAACAAATGAGTAGAAGCATTTCAAGTTCGTTGGTAAGACAATTCATACTTATGTATTTTTATTTTTTTAACCTGTTGTGTATTTTATTTTTTGGTTATTATGTTTATTTCTATATTTTAATTCAAGTAGCACATTTATTCTTTTTCTTTTTTTGGACTCATGTATCAATTTGAGAGAAATCAATTTCTAGTTCATCTGTGTTTTGCAATGACAATCAATAAAGCATAAGGACAAACAATAACAAATGTAGTGCTTACCTATCACAAGATGTTTTCTCCTATGGATAACTATATGTGGTTGATGATGCCTTGCAAGTGGCACAAGGATCGTCGTAGTTTTACCTTGGGAATATCCCTAGGGTTATCGAATCCAAGAGAATGACTCTAATTGGGGTCGAGAAATAAAGTAAAAATAAATAAAAACATCAAGTGGTTTGTTTTTGGGGGTTAGGAAATGAAAGCAAACAATAAAATAAACACAAGACACTCAATAATACGAAAACGTTTGGGCTTTTGAGATAAAACCAAGGATCTAATTGCCTAATGAATGAAAATGGGTTTTAACAAATGGGTGTGAATGTTCTATCTGCACGACTAACCCAAGGCCTCTCCTGAGGTCACTCAAGTTATGCCTACACCTCCTAGGAGGGTCATTTCGGTCTCACTTAGCCAAATTAGGCCCATTAGGCTCCTTAAGGAATTTCATCGAACACCTTGTAGGCATAGGTATATTTCTATCCTAAAACCATACAAGTTATATGCAAGTCACCTAACCCAAGCTTCTTCTTTTGATTCATCACTTGGGCTTGTTAAAAACAACACTGTGGTGATCAATCACAACATCATTCAATCAATAACATGTCATACAATCAACACCAACAATAGATTTAGCAATTAAAGCACAATAAAATAGGCATAACAATAAAAACACAATACTTAAAAATTAATCATCCATTAAGGTCAAATCAATCCTAGGTTTACATCTCTAAACCCTAACTCAAGATCTAAGCTAGCATATTTACAAACCTAAGCATAGAGCAATAAAAATAAAACCTAAACATAATTTCTAAACAAAGAAAAAGAAGATAAAAGGAAAGAACTAAGCTTCTCTCAATGGGTGATGGAAGCCTCCTTCAAATCTCCTTCTCTTTCCTTTTCAGTGCTAGAATCCTCCTTGAAAATTGGTAGAGAATGATTCTCTTCTTTAATGTGTAAGTCCAAGGATGCCCAAAATGGTGTGTAAAATGAGTATTTATAGTCCTCTTGGTCCCTCCCCCCCAAAACCCTAGTAGCATCATTCCAAAAATTTCCCTTGAGTATGCTTTGGTCCCCACTTGATTTCTCTCTCCTTGTCATTTTCTGTATTGACTCTGCAGGGAGGCCACGATTATGGCCTCCAGCACCATGACCATGGCTTGCTTCTACCCAAAATGGTATTCTACACCATGATCGTGGTGCGTGCCTCTATAACTGTGGTGCTTCTCTGACTTGCCAAAGTGTGTTAAATTTTGGACAGTAGGTGACCACCGTCATATCTTCCAATGGCCATGATCGTGGCCCAGGGTGTGGCCTCTAAACTTTCTCCTCGCCGTGACAAACGTGATGCCCTTTAAGCAGATTTTTCTCTCGCTTTCTTCCATTGATCTTGCCACTTTAAAAAAATATTTTTCATTCATTTTTAATGTATTTTCATCCACATTTCATGCATTCACATCCACCCTGCACAATACACGAAAAAAGGATAAATTCGTGGACACATATGCACACTTAGGGATAAAATTCTATTGATTTATGCTTGACTAACTATGTAAATTTAGCATACATCAAATTTATCCACACTTGTTTTCTTGTCCCCAAGAAAACCAAATCCAATCCCAAGGAAAGAATACAATTCAAATTAAAGAGGCACGAGAATTCTTATAGTATGCAAGTAAAATGATTAAGAGAGGAAAAACAATGCTATTCATCATTTACAAGCAAATCAAACCTTGGCATTAAGAGGTTGCAATTTCGAGAGTTTATTTATCAAATCCCCTAATCCATTGGCATCTATAAGGCTTATCTCCCCTATTGCTAAGTTCAAAAAACATTTCCTTTGTTTTGGGGAAAACTTGGCCTCATTCATTCATCATTCAATTATAAGTGCTTTCTTTCACATTTTATTTTGTTGCATTATCTATTTGATTACTTCCCTCTTATTTTTGGGTGCTACAAACACAGTAAGCGAATTAAGGGTTCCTGTGTAATAACACTTGTTAATGAATCCTTGGGTGTACTAAGCTGTTCCACCACAAGGTTGAGGGCCCATGTACTTGTTCTTGTTTACGCTCACCTTCAAAGAGAAATATTTTACCATTTCACACATTTGCAATTAAGTACTTTTCATTCAATTAGAATCAAGTCTACCACCAAATTTTTTTCAAACATAATTCAAACATTTAAGCACATTTAATCAAAAAAAAAAAACTTAGCAACAAGCTTGAAAGCTTCTTTTATGCCCCCACATATAGACTAAGGAGTTGATAAAGAAACTCTCAATCTTGCAACCTAAAAATGCCAAAATACAAAACACAAATTTCCTTAAATAGCATGCATTCCTTAATTAATCATGTTAAAAGTATACTAACACACTACAAAAATAATCTAACCATTTGAATCCAAATTCTATTCGTTTCAAATTTGATGCATTGTTAACAAAACATAAAGCACGATTTCAAAAACAAAAATTCAAGCTTTTTAGCATTTTTGACAAAAAATGAGCAAAACAGAGCATATAAACACAATTAACCCAAAGAAGCAATCAATAGCCCTTCCCCCACACTTAGTATGAACATTGTCCTCAATGTTCAAAAATATAAATTTGGATTAACTAAACAAGCACAAAGAACACAAGGACAAATTCCATGGCAAAAATAAAGCGTAAAGTAAAAGGATAGGGTTTAGAAAGCTTCTCTAATTATCGCTTGCTTGCTATTTGCCTTGCCTTGAGCGCATGAATCCATCGTTGGCATGAAATCACAAAAGTTAGGGGACAAAATGTATACATGCTAGAATTTGTGAGAGGTATAACATGTATGCATTAAAAGAATAACCTCTAACATCACTTTTGGCAAAAACATGCAAAACACAATCATAAACGTGCTCCTAACCTAAAATGCAAATTAGAATTAAAAGCTACACTGCATGCAAATGCAAGATACCTATAGTTTAAAGTCATTGCGGACATAAGTTAGTTTAACGTCATTTCAGACGTATGCAAAGGTGTCACGACCCATTCTCGGGACCATGACCGGCGTATGAGGTGAACCGTCTATGGGAGCCCGACCCATCTCGCATAAGTCTTCATGATTCAGAAACTATAGCGACCACTTATTTAAAACATTTTAATAAAACCGTTTCCAAAGAAATCATATATATAAGATAATAAAATATATCAAATGTCAAAATATCAGAAATAAATACAAGCAATATATCGGAAAACCAAAACCCCAAAACCAAAAACCAGCAAACTCCGTAACCCAACAACATCTCAGTGCAGAACTATAAAACAAAGAATTAGCCCTGCCAAGAGGGCGCCACTAACCAAAAATATCGGTGCCTTACTGAGCGAAGATGCCAAAAGGTTGCCGAGTTGAATCAACCTGTAAAATGGAAACAAGGCAACACAGAAAAACAAAGGGGGTTAAACCCAGTGAGGGACAACACTTCATATTGCCTCATACGTGCCTCATAAAAACTGGTTTGAAAACCGTTGGAAAACTACCACATGCACGTATATATATATATGTATGTATGTATATATATGTATGTATGTATGTATGTATGTATACACACTACACATGTAATATGATTTCAGAAGCACGTTTCACAAATATTTACACCCAAGGCAAACACATGCGCATTGATAAAAATGATACTACCAGTATCATAGTAAAAAACAATATATACATATTATTATGGGATCAATAACAATTGTGGTGTGAAATGTGTCACTCAACCACCTCAATAATGATTGTGGACCCTACCACTAATCCAGTAACAAATCATGTGCCAGGCCGGGGCACATGGCTATCGATAACCCTGATAGCTGGGTCATATCATAACTTGGTATATCAAAGGCTATGTACCCCTGAACGAAAGTGTCCCATAATCAAAAACCATTATCTAAAAAACAATTCATGCATTCAGCATTAGAAACAGTCAAAACATATATATAAATATATATACGTAATTCTTTTCAAAAACAAACAGTGAATATTTATTCACATAATCCAATTATTTAATTAACCAATCCTTAGATTAGTCTAGTTTCAAATATATGTTATACACATAAAAAACATAAATAGTTTTGAGAAAGCCTATGTGTCTGAAGTTGCCATCCACTCACCTGGATGTCCAAGCTCTAAGATCCTGTACTACTGACAGGTGGCTGATCCCACTGATAAGGGCAGGAAGCTGAAACAAATATCATAAACAATAACTTATCAGAAACAATAACAAATGAGACACTGGTACTGTGGCTGTACTAAAATGCGTGCGCATACATATGCAATCCAGACACCCAAAACAATAGATCTCAACCCTAAGATCATGAATCCATACTTGGATCATAAAAAACAACTCCATTTTCCCTCAAAAATCATGGAAATCTATCCTAACCTTAACCCATATACCCAACTCGTCAAATCTGCCCAAACCAGTCATGAATCAAGTATTTCTTAGTCTAATCCATCAATGTATAGAAGAAACAACTCCCAATCAAGCAAAGAAATCATCAAAATCTAGAAACCCTAGCTCACAGACCCATCTCGGACAAGCACCAAGACTTGTCAAGACTGGAGCTAAATCTTATGAATCCACCATCCAATAATGATAATATAACATCATCCAAACTCCCCTTCAACAGAAAAATAAGAATCAATCGGATCACCCATTTTGACCCAATAACCCTAGATGCTCAAATCATGAACAAAACGGGGAAAGAAGTGATTAAAGAGTGATTCTTACCTTATAAATCGAAGTGGAAGCAAGGAGAAGTGAAGAGAGACAGAGAGACTTAAATGAGAGTGTAATCTGGTGATTGGAGTGAGTTATGGCCGAAGGAACGGTAGGTGGGTATTTATAGACTCACTCAAACCGACACACAACATTTCACTCAAAACCAAACAGAACAGACCCATCTACGTGCATAGTACCTCTTCTACGCACGTAGTCCTCTCTTCTACGTGGGTTGTACACTCCACAATGGATGCAGACGTTAGATCTGATGACCACCCATTTTCAAATCCAAGATCAACGTACGTTCCATCTCATGCAATGCACATAGAACATTCCACACACTCTCGGCTCATAACCAAATGTTTCTCAATGAACACAGAGCTCTCCAACGCATGCAAACATGCTTAGACCCGATCACAATCCATCTTCAACATCGATCAACGTGCGTAGAACCCCTTTCAACTCACGTAGATGACCTCCAGACTCTCTAATGCATGTAGAACGCACGTTGGGCGCTTCTAACCGAGATCAAACCTCAAAATCAAGATTCCTCACATTCATAACACCCCAAAACTAGATGAAATGCTACAGTACTCCGACGGTAACAGTAGGGGATATTACAAAAGGAACTATTTGGGATGCCAAGTAGTCCTAATTGTGGATCCTTTCAAAGGTCTCAATCACTTCCTACAAACAAGGATTTATTTATGAGCATGCAAAATGATGTTTATAGGATCAAATGAATGCACTTTAGAGATGGTGAATGGACCACATTGTTAGATTTGTGCCATAGTTTAATCATTAATGTACATTGTCATTTATCATTTAATAAAGAGGCATTTCATTTCATATCTATGAAATATTATATATGTTTTATGAAGATAAAACTTTCATGAATAGTGTATTCTTTCTTATGTCATCAAGTATGTGACTTGATAGTAAATCCCTAATGTCAAAGGAATACTATTCTAAATGTCCCTAATCAATTGTAATCATGGGAATGATAATGAATTAAGGTTAGTATGTCGCTAAGTGAATAATCATGTTTTACTAATTATGGATATGAAATATCACTTAGAACATAGATACATGTTAGGGAATATGTATTAGACTGGTCCACTATGAAAGCACTTCATAGATTGTTGTCACAAGTAGCTTTCATGCAGTGGTGATATTTGAGTCCTTTGAATGAAAATCAAAATTGACTCCTACATGAGGAATCACATGTTTTGACTTAGTTAAACGTTATCTGTAACAGGATAACAATAAAGGTTATGATTGGATATGTCACAAATCTTGTAGAGGAGTGATAATGAGAGTGATGAATTTGTTCCTCTTATGAAGAGTGATATCTCTATGCCACTTGATGAGTAGGATTGATGGAATGTATGCATACTTGAATGAATTGATAAAGGAGTTTATCAATGCTATTTGTTATATCAATCTACTTGGGATCAAGAAACACATTAAGCAATATAAGGTTGACATGTGACCATTCCTTATGCTTAATATATATATCGTCAGACAAAATGACTAGATATCAAACTATGAAAGGTTAAACTCAGATCATAGACATCCACTTGATTTTGGGTTTTCATAATGTATTATTAGATACCGCTTATGGACATTGAGCCCAAGTTCAGGCCCATTGCCAATTTTGAGTGGACCTATTGGGTCACACACTAGAACGAATTGAATTGGTTCACTAATATTTTCTCTTGTCGTAATTGAATTATTAAGATGATTAATTTGATTGATCATTAATAATTCAAGGTTTTATGATTTATGTCTTAAATATGATATAAGACATAATCCATTAATGTGATGAGATTTTAATATAAACTACTTATTATTATGTTCTTGAGTATATTATTATGTGTGACATAATTAGGCCCATGTATGTTAATAAAAGAGTGATTTATTTAATGATAATGTATCATGTAATTAAAATCCCAATAAAATTAATAAATCCACATAATAAATTTGGCACACTCCTTTTAATTAAGGTAATGATTTATTACTTGGAGGACAAGTAAAGGAATTCTAATACTTGTAGGACAAGTAAATGTGTTCTAATACTTTTAGGACAAGTAAAGGAGATTTTATTCTTATAGGACAAGTAAAAGAAAGCCTAGCATAGATAGGAGTAGGGTTTTCTGTGCGTCTATATAAGTAGGGATGAATTTATTCATGGGATTAAGGCTATGCCGAATTTGTGTGTGCCACCACAAAAGAGAAAATATTTGTGAGATCTAGAATAAAGATTCTAAAAGTGCTAGTACACTCCACCAATTCAAGGAGATTCATTGTGTAGATACCATTGGTCACATTTGTACAAAGACAACGTGGGAGAAAGGGTTTTGAGTTTCATATTAAAAGCTACACCAACATTGCCATTCGGCCTAGCCATAGAAGCAAACATCAAGGTAAAAATTGCTAACTCTAATCGTGTATGTCGATGTGCATGGATCCTTGGTAGAATTCCAGATTTAAATTATTGTTATTTTTGCTACCATGTATGCTTATGAATGTCATAAACTTAGTCATGAATTCCAACAGTGGTATCAGAGCCACTTGCATTATCGATATAAACAATTCTTTTGTATGCAATATAATTGTGTTGCTATGTATTATTTGGCCTTGTCATGAATTGATATACATTGTTGATAAATTTATTATATGATCTAGGGTTTAATTTAGTAAAATAAAATTATGAATTTTTATCTGTAGAGACCAAATTTGATTGATGATTTACATATGATGTTAAGAATCATCTAGCAAGCCGTTAAAGGTTTTGCATATGCGGTTTTGTAATGGGATTACAAACAATGGGCTGAATCATAATTTGATTATTAGATTAAAGTATTAATGAGATTAGTACAGATTGGATTTTTTAAAATTAGCAACTCATTTAATAAGCAATGCGATTTATAAACCTCCCTCGCAACCAGCTTGCAAAACCGCTTTACAGATCCAACGTCTAATCATATGTGACTCATATGTGCCTCACAAAGACTGTTTGAAAACAGTTTCAAAATATGTCACATGCAGATACAATTGTACGTACATATACACACTATATATTGAGTAGTAATATTTTCGAAAATTATTTCGAAATCTTTCGCAAAGAAGGCAACCAATAGACAAGAGTACAAAATAGTAAAATATTTTTTGCAAATAAAATATATAGTTTTCCAAGTATGAAATAGTCATAAAAATATTTTCTTTCAAAATATTTTCCAAAACTCGTCCTTATTTTTCCAAAGCTTTTCAAAGAGAAATTCTACAAACATTTTCCAAAAGAAATGTCCAAAACCAAAAGATTTTTTGATAGAATTTACAAAGTATTTTTAGACAGAAATTCTCAAATTTATTTTCGAACAAAATATTTCCAAAATATTTTCAGACAGAGATTTCTAGAATATTTTCAGACGAAAACCTTCCAAAATATTTTCAAACGGAAAAAATTTTCTGACAGAAATATTCTAACTCAATGAAACCTGATCTGATAACTGATAGATGACATAATGGGCTTGCCACTAGTCTGAATATAACATGTATCTGGCTGGATACACGTTCACCCCTTTACCCTGGTAATTAGGGCCTTGACTAATCATTGGTATACCAAAGGTTATGGCCCCCGTAGCTAGGTGTCCCATATCGTTATGTTTTTCTGAAAACATTTCAAAATACAAAATCCATTTCAGACTTTCAGACAAAATATTTATTCCAAAAATATTTCAAAAAACCAAAATACTTTCATTCCTTTCAGATCGGAACACTCATTTCAGAACAAATATCTGTTTTAGAAAACATTCTTAAATCTAGAAAGTATATTTTCTACAAAACATTTTTGAAATCCATACAAAAGGTTTGTTTCAAAAACTCATAATAAATATTAAACATAATATTTATTTTCAAATACCTTTAAAATTCCCAGAGGAAAAAATCCATTTTCACAACAAAAGTTTCACATAGACAGATTTTAGGGTTCCTATCTTTCAATTATACCAGATTATATGCAAAGAGTCAGAAACATAAAAAATATATAATTTTAGAAGACACAAACTATGTGTCTGAAGCTACTATCCACTCATCTGGATACCGAGCTAATAATCCAATCGCGGTCCACTAGTGAAGGGCTGGTCGCCACGGGAACTGAACAGAATTGTGAACAAAGACTGATTACAACAGAGTCAGATACGGTACCGTGGCATTACTGGATATGTATGCAATGCAATGTAGACTCGCACCTTCAAAGTCACTAAAAATCTACCCCAGGTAAGAATCCACCACCCTCGACCCTAAATACGAAATCTGCTCAAAATTACAGTTTGGTCTCGACTAGTGTAAAATTACGTTTTAGTCTCTAAGACTTAACAGATTTCAAGCAATCTTCAAAGTATCCAGAAAATACTAATTATTGCTCCATAAGTCAGAATTCCCAAATAAGTCTTCGAAGTCTCAAAATTTATAAAACTAGCCTAATTTTCAAAATTACAAATCTATTCCCCCAAGTTCTTGAAACTTACAAATCTATACCTCGGAGTTTAGAAATTACAAATCTAGATACAACTTTCCACAAATTTAAAAAACTACCTAAAACCATAAGTATATTCTCAAAAATATCAAACTCTCGATTCGATCGACAAATATCGAAACCAATCACCCACATAGATCGATCTCAACCTCAAGAATACTAATCTATCAACAGTTTCACCAAATAAACAACAAATTTGGCCAAAATCAACCAAACCCGAATCTAACCCTAGCTCCACCAAAAACTCATCAAATCTTTCGATTCAAGGCTTGATCTTGTTTATCTAAGTCCTATATGATATATTCTAGAATCCTCTAACATCCATTCATCAAGAATCATCCAAAAATTGAAATCCAAATTTAAATTCGGCCTAAATGACATTTCATGAATCAATGCATGAAAATGAGTTAAAAATGAAGAAAGGATGTTGTTCTTACCTCAGATGATGTTAAGGAATGATGGGTCACCAAGGAGAGAGAGATTCAGACCAGATTGAGAGAGTTTTGGGTGAGAAATGGAGAGCAATGACGAATGAAGTCGGGTTAGGGGTTTATAAAGACGAACGGATCAAAACGCACCATTTCAACGAAATAACAAAGCAATGTACGTCATTCTCATGCTCAACGTATGTTACTTTCATCCACAACATGCGTCATACATCATCAATGTATGTTGTGATGCATCTAATAGCCACGAATCCGAAACAGACACAACATGACGTACGTTGATCATCCTCGCACCCCAGATAACATACATCTTGCCTACTCAACGTACGTTGTGCTCCTTTTTCAGACAACGTACGTATTGCTTGTCTCGACAATGTGTGTTGATGCTCTTGCTATGCACGTAGATGGCTGCCAACAAGCTTTACACACGCAAAATCACTCCTCAAATGTGTTCTTAACTTCAAATCATAAATCCCATCACTCCCGGGACTTAACCACACCCAAACTTTCATGGATAATACCCCAAAACATTCTCAAATGCCTCCAAATACCCAAACATCACTTCAATCATTCGAGGTTCAGATTGGGATTGAACTAAAATCATTCAAAGTCGAATGACGTTCCACCGAGGACCTTGTCGGAATTTGGTCGGAATGCTACAGAGAATTGATCGAAATGGATGGGGTATCACAGTTATATATGATATAATTGAAAAGGAGTTTTCTACCTAAATAGATAAGGTTAAAGAGTAGCTCAACTGACTTAACTTTGAGTGAAATATGGATGTTGTACCCACTATGTTTTTAACTTTAGGCATGTTAATTTTAGTGGGAGTTTTTCAAAGACCTCTTATTAAATCTTTGAATATTTTTGTATATAGATATAATGGCAACAAACAACAACACATCAAACTTTACATTGCGATCGATCCTTGAGAAGGATACATTGAATCAGACTAACTTCCTTGATTGGTCTCGAAAATTAAGAATTGTTCTTAAGCAAGAAAGGAAGAGTTATGTCCTTCATACAGTATTTCCTCCTGTACCAGCATCAAATGCTCCTCGAGCATAAAAGGATGCTTATGAGAAGCATTTAAGTGACTCAATAGATGGCATATATCTTATGCTTGCTACCATGGCTTCGGATTTGCAAAAGCAATTCAAAACTATGGAAGCATTTGATATGATGAAACATCTCAAGGGAATGTTCCAAGAGCAAGCTCGTCAAGAAAAATTCTTGACGATGAAGGCATTTAATGAGTGTAAGATGGCTCCTGACACTTCGGTGAGTGCTCATGTTCTCAAGATAAAGAGTCATCTTGACCAACTTGAGAGACTTAGTACAATATCATCAAAAAAGTTGGCTATAGATACGATCTTAGGATCACTCCCAAGTAGTTATGACCAGTTTTTCATGAACTACAATATACAAAACATGGATAAGTCCATCATAGAGCTGCTTGGTATGTTGAAGAATGCTAAGAAGAGCATTCCTAAGACCAATGATGTGCTTGTGGTACACAAGGGGAAAGGCAAGGCTAAGCCAAAGTTTGCTGGTAAGGGCAAAGGAAAATCCAAGCCCAAGCCTAAGATAACCAAGCCAAAAGAGGGAGCTTGTTTTCATTGCCATGAAAAAGGACATTGGGAGAGAAATTGCAAACTCTACTTGGAAGAGCTAAAGAAGAAGAGAAGTGAGACTTCTACATCATGTATTTTTGTTATAGAAATCAATATGTCTACTAATTCTTCATGGGTATTTGATATTGGATGTAGAGCTCATATTTGCATTAATTTGCAGGGGTAGAGAAATAGTAGATCATTGATGAAAGGCGAAGTGGACCTACGAGTAGGCAATAGAGCAAGAGTTGTTGCATTAGCTGTAAGAACTTATTATTTAACTTTGCCTAGTGGAATTATTTTACAATTATTGAATTGTTATTATGTTCCTATTATGAGTAAGAACATTATATCCGTTTCAGGTTTAGACAATGATGGTTTTTATTTTATTATTAAGAATAATAATATTTCCATCTATCATGTGGACATATTTTATGGTAATGCTACCTTGTCTTATGGTCAATACGTCTTAAACTTGGAACAGAGCAAGCCCATCTATAACATTAATAAAAGGTTAAAATCAAATGATTTAAACCAAACTTACTTTTGGCATTGTTGTTTGGGCAATGCAAGTGAGAAATGAATCTCAAAACTCTATAAGATGGATTACTTGACTTATTTGATTTTGAATCATTTGATATATGCGAATCTTGCTTGTTAGGCAAAATGATAAAGAGTTTTTGTTTTACATACAAAGGTGAAAGGGCCAATGATCTATTAGGCCTAATATATATATGTGGACCTTTTAGTTCAAGTGCTAGAGGAGGTTATTTGTACTTTATTACCTTCACTAATGATTTTAGTAGGTATGAATTTGTCTATCTTATGAGAAAAAAATCTGAATCTTTTGAAAAGTTCAAGGAATTCAAAAGTGAAGTACAAAAATAGGTTGGCAAAAAATTTCTAAGTACTTTGATATGATCGTGGTGGAGAATATTTAAGCCAAGAGTTTGATAATCATCTTAAAGAGTGCGGGATTGTCTCACAACTTACTCCACCCAGAATACCCTAATGGAATGATGTGTTTGAAAGGAGAAGTTTAACTCAATTAGATATGGTTCGATCTATGATAAGTTAAACGGATCTTCCAATCTCATTTTGGGGTTATGCCTTAGAAACTGCTGCGTTCATACTTAACCGAATTCCATCTAAAGCGGTTGAAAAGACACCATATGAGATATGAAATGGGAAGAAGCCCATAATGTCTTTTCTTAAGATTTGGGGATGCGAAGCTTTTGTGAAAAGACAAGTTTCAGAAAA
>CAODLS010279612.1:0-13390 GCA_948243855.1 Flueggea neowawraea | reverse complement strand
TTTAAATTATACATGTATTCGACAATGAATATAAACAACAAATCAGATTTGGTTTCATAATAATAAACCAAAATCAGTTATGAACATTATTAAGGCAGTAACAATTCGGCAATTAACTTAATAATCAGTTATGAATCCGGTTATTAAAAAGCAGCATCATGAACATGTTCGGTTTTAACTATTAAAACCTAAACTAGTTATGATACTAACAATAAACACATACGGTTTTAACTATTAAAACCTAAACCAATTATGAAACCAATATGTCAAACATATAAACAGTCCATAATAATAAGACAAATCGATTTTAGCAATGAACATAAAATTCCAGATTTGATTTAACCATTTAAAACAATTCGATTCCAGCCATCAGTATCAAATCCAGATTCATTTTAAACCATTTAAAACAACTTGGTTCCAGCCATGAATATCAAATTCCAGCTTCATTTTAAACCATTTAAAACATGCAATAGTCTGAATTTCAGCATGGCAATTGAATTTTAACTTAGCATGATACCCTAGATTGTTTTGCCAAGAGGGTATGTTTTTGACCGCCACGCCGGAATGAATTTTCCTTCCAATAAGAGCGGGACATTATTGTCCAGAGCTATTTATCAGCTATTAGAGCATAAAAGATGATATGTCAGGGATGCCAGCCATATTTGGATTTTGTTTTGGTTGAGTTAGAGGGTCCAAAGCTGATGGTAGAAGACGTACCAGTGATTCATGAGTTTCTCGATATGTTTCCCCAGGAGTTATAGCCTAGTGTCGATCTGATATACATCCCACCATATCAGATGGTACCAACAGAATTCAAGGTGCTGGAAACTCAACTTAGAGAGCTGATAGATAAGGGATTTGTGTGACTGAGTGTTTAACCTTGGGATGCACTGGTCATATTTGTAAAGAAGAAGGACAGTAGTTTCAGGATGTGCATACAGTATCATCAATTAAACAAGGTTACCGTGAAGTACCAATATCCACTACCAAGGATAGATGATCTGTTTGATCTCTTGTAGAGTGCACAATGGTTTTTTATCATCGACTTGAGGTCAGGATATCATCAGTTGAGGATCTGAGGTGAGGACATTCCTAATAGTGCATTTCGAACTAGATATGGGCATTATAAATTATTTGTGATGTTATTTGGATTGATGAATGCTCCAATGACATTCATGGATTTGATAAACACGGTGTTCAAGCCGTGTCTAGATTGGTTTGTTATTGCTTTCATCGATGACATTCTAATATACTTTAGGAGTAGGGAGGAGCATGAGGACCACTTGAGGTCAATATTGCAGACTTTGTGGGAACATCAATTTTATGCAAAGTTCTCAAAGTGTGAATTTTGGCTCGAACAAGTGGCCTTTCTTGGACACGTGGTGTTGAGAGAGGGTATTATGGTTGACTCAAAGAACGTAGACTATTGCAGAGATTTGTAATTTCCTTGGTTTTGTTGTACTCCATTGGGAGAGGCTTAAGACCATTATAGAGATTCGCAATTTCCTTGGTTGAACGGCAACTATAGCAAATTTATCCAAGATTTTTCTCGGATAGCATCTCCTATGACTCGGAAAGGAGTTAAATTCTTTTAGTTTGACAACTGTGAGGATAGTTTTTAGAAGTTGAAGGAACTTTAGATAAGTGCACAATGTCGGTTTCATCATCGAGCTTTGGAGGTTATGCAATGTACTCAAATACATCTACAGTTGGCCTAGGTTGTGTATTAATGCAGCATGACAAAGTGATTGCCTATCCATCAAGACAACTTAAGAGGCATGAATAGAACTATCTAACACATGATTTGGAGTTAGCAGCCGTATTGTTTTAACTCAAGATTTGGAGACATTATCTGTACAGAGAGACTTTTGATATTTTTACGGATCAAAAGAGTTTCAAGTACATTTACAGCAGTGAGATCTGAACTTGACCCTAAGACGTTGGCTAGAGCTGTTAAATGGTTATGATTGCAGAATATCATATCATCATAGCAAGGCTAACGTGGTTGTCGATGCTTTGCGCATGAAGTCGATGGAGAGTTTAGCTCATATTGCAGTTAAGAGACGACTAGCAGTGTCAGAGTGGCAGAGTCTAATGAGAAATGGAGTTCTATTCCAGTTTGATGATTATGGGGTATTGATTAGCCATATCGAGGCGACGCTTATTTTGTTATATTGGATCCAAAACGTTCAGAAGGAGGATACTGCGATTTTGGGTTTGGTTAAAAAATTTAAGCATCTGAGATGCCAAGTTTCAATATTGATGATTATGGATTCTTTTGGTTTGGTTTGAGGTTATGCGTACAATCTTCGGGTGGATTAAACAAGCAGATTATGGTCGAGGGTCATAGCTCTGTATATTTTATACACCCGGGATATATTAAGATCTATCATGATCTTCGAGACTCCTGTCAGTGGCCAAAGATGAAGAAGGACATTTGCAATTTTGTCAGTCGGTGTTTGACCTGTTAGTAGGTTAAGTTTGAGCACCAACATCTTTCTCGATTGTTGCAGCAGATACCTCTTTTGGAGTGGGATATGAATCCATTTGGGTCATCATTGATCGATTAACCAAGTCTGCACACTTTCTTTCTGTCAAGATGGCTTACAGAGCAGTATGACTCGCAAAGTTGTATATCGAGAGGACTATATGCTTACATGGTGTGCGGCTTCCATAGTGTCTGATAGAGGCATCAATTTACTTTGCAGTTTTAGCGTAAACTCTAAGAGAAATCGGGTATTTGCCAGGAACTTTGTACTACTTTTCATTCGCATACTGATGGCCAGTCCGAGCGTACGATTCAAACTTTAAAGGATAAGTTGAGATTCTGCGCTATGGATTTTGCTTGAAGCTGGGATTACCATTTGCCATTGGTAGAATTTGCATATAACAACTCATTCCATTCGAGAGTCGATATGGCACCATGCAAGGCATTTAATGGTAGGAACTGTAGATCTCCTCTCTGTTGGTTCAAGGTTGGAGAGATAGAGCCCTTGGGGCCATATCTTATTTTAGAGACCACTGAGAAGGTTAGACTGATTCAGTGGTGGATTCAGACTGCTCACAGTCGTTAGAAGAGCTATGCTGATCGAAAGCGTAAACATTAGTTTGAGGTAGGAGACCATGTACTCCTGAATGTATCACATATGGAAGGTGTTATGACATTTGGGAAGAAGGGCTAGTTGAGCCTGAGATACATTGGTCCTTTCTGTTAGTGTAAGCCTTAGGCCCAAGCACATTGTATTCGAACCCTTTTATATATATATATATATATGAGGCATTTTTCATCCTGTTTCTCACTTCTGCGCATATTTAATTGGATGAATTATCTGTGGATAATGGTTATGATTAAGTTATCAATTATAATTTGGATAGTAAAACCTTAATCCGTAAAAGAGCACTATTCTAAATATCCATAGTCAATCATTGTCATGGGAATGACAACGAATGAAGACTAGTATGTAGCTTTTGAGATGATCCTATTTTATGGATCATAGGATATGAGATATCGATCAGAGTACGTAGATAAATGTCAGTGAACAGCGTATTTGGATTGATCCATTCATGAGAATACTACATGGTAGCATGTCATAAGTATTTCTCGTGCAACACTTAGACTTGAACCCTTCGACCTAAAATCACTATGGATTCATAGGTGATTTGTAGTATACTTTCACATACGCCTAACGTTGCCGTAACTAGTTAACTAGTATGGGTATGGTTGGGTATGCCACGAGTCACGATGAGAAACATGAGTGAAGTGGAGGAATTCCCACTCTTGCAAAGAGAGAAGATATAACAGGCGACTTGATAATTGAGACTGAGTAGTGTATGGCCATACCCAAATAGGATGATAGGAGTTATCATCTATTTGACTTAGTCAGTATCACTAAAAGATCAAGGAAATGATTTAGCGCATGTTCCTTGATGGTTTCTTTGTGTTTTTTGCTGTAATAATAACTAAAAGGGCTTATAAGAAACCTAACACTTTCGAGATTATCAACTGGGTTGGAACCATTGCTTATGAGTTGGCACTACCGCCTTAGTTTGCTTCAGTTCATCAAGTGTTTCACATTTTGCTTCTGAAGAAGTATATCTCTAATCAATCACATGTTCTAGCACCACAGTTGATTGAGGTTAGACCTGATATATCAGATGACAAGATTCCCATGAGGATTGTTGACTACCAGGTCAAGAGACTTTGCAACAAAGAGATTGCTTCAGTAAAAGTAATGGTCGAGGAGGCCACTTGAGAGGTCGAGGAGGAGATGCAGCGTAGATATCCGCACATGTTTGAATCAGCTGATTCCTAGGTGAGTACGCTTTGTTTCTATGTCTACGCACTTTAGATTTCTGTTTTTGCACTTCAGTTGTTGGTATTACCAGCTTTGAATGACTACGGCCGAGTGTTGGTTGAGCATTATCTACATTTTGTGGCTAGTAGCTGAGATTATGATTTGGGTTTTTTTTGGGAGATCTATGATTGATCTTAGCTTTGATTAAACTTGTTTTGAAATTTGAGGACGAATTTCTTTTGAGGGGGAAAAGTATGTAATACTTGGTTGGATTTTGGTAAATTTCTCTGTAGCTTTTCATTCAGTCCCGTTTCAATGTCGATCGATTGGAGCGTTGAGATTATTATATATTTTTTTAGAGGAGTTACTCGAGTAAGCATTGAGGCGTTACTCTAGTGAGATGACCATGGATTACTCGAGTAAGCTATTTTGTGTTACTCGAGTAAAACAAGGTATGGATTACTCGACTAAGCCATTTGGTTACTCTAGTAAGTTGAGTTCCCATATGAACACCCGAGAAAATGTTACTCGAGTAAGGAATGATGTTACTTGAGTGAGCGTAGAAAATTCTGCAAAAACAATGCCGTTTTTTGCAAGGTTATATATATACCCCCACCCGAACCCGTCGGCTTCATTCTCTCATTTCTCACTCAAAGCACTCCCAATCTGTCCAGAAATCATTTCTGTTGGTTTCCCATCATTCCTAATTATTTTTTTGAGGTAAGATTACTCCTCTTTCTTTGTTTTAACTCATTCTTTATTCACTTGAATCCGAAAATCTATTTTGGACCGAAATCCTCTAGGGTTTGTATTTCATTATGATTTTGAGTTAATGGATGTTAGGGAATGTTAGAATATGTCAGAGGGGACTTGAATGAACATGATTCAAGCCTTGAATCAAGAGATTTGATAAGTTTTTGGTAGAACTAGGGTTAGATTCGAATTTGAACAAAATGTGGGAAATTGGGAGTGTTTTTAATGGATTTGATTATAGATCTGTCTTTAGGAAGTTGGGTAGAGTCAATGTAGGTGATTGATTTTGATTCTTATTAGTTAAATCAAGAATTAGTCAAGTTTCAAAAATCTGGGAAGGTGACTTACTCAAGCAAGCACTTCGCTTACTCGAGTAAGCCAGGGTAGTGCGTTACTCGAGTAAGCCCTTGGTTTACTCAAGTTAGTAGCGATTCTGATGGACCAAAAGTATAATTTTTTGTATTTTGAAATTTCTGAGATTTCAGGGAGTAGTTTAGGAATTCTGACTACTTGGAAAAAATAGTTAGTTATTCAAAAATACTTTGAGGACTATTTTGGAATTTGTCAACTTTTGGGGACTAAAACGTAATTTTACGTTGCACGGAGACTAAACTATAATTTTACGTAAATTCCAAATTTTGGATTAAGAATGAAATAATCTCATTCGAAATAGATTTTTGGGGATCTTTTGAAGGTCCGAGTTTGCATTTGCATTGCATAACATTTGGTACTGCCACAATGCTGCATTTTGATTTGTTTGTGATATATCTGTTTCGGTATAAAGTTGTTGTTCAGCTTCTTGTCCCTGCCAGCACGATTAGACAACTTGTAGAGCTTGACAGGGCCATCAGCTTTGGACACCAGGTGAGCGGGTAGAAGCTTTAGACACATAGGTTGTGTCTTGAAACCCTATTTGTTTTTATTGTGCTGGCTATATTCTGAATTTTGATTAATTAAGGATTGACTTAATTAATAAATTGATTATGTAATTTAATAATAAATACTCTGTTTTTAAATATGATATATATATATATATATATATACACTCTCTGTTTTTTATTCTGATTTGCATGTCTTTGCTTTTATACTATATTAGTATGATTTTGTTTGCTGATATGGGACACCTACGTTATGGGGTCACCTTTGGTATACGAACGTTTTGATAAGGCCTGGCTACCAGGGTCGATGGTAACCATGTGTTCTGATCCAAAACATCATTTGACTTTGATTAGTGGCAGAGTCCACATCACCTCTGTTATATGTTTTACATGCACACCTCAGCTCTAGTCCCATATTTTTTATATTATGTTTTGAATATGAAATGATTTATTTTTCAATATGCATGTGTGCATGCTAGTTTATTTTATTGCAAATGATTTCAAAATTGTTTTCATAAAACTATTATCAATATAGCATGCATACATATGTATATATTTATCTATAAATGAATGTGTTATATTTGAATTGTTTTCAAACCAGTCTTTGTGAGACACTTGAGGCATTTCTGGAGTGTCATTCTTCACTAGGTTCTTACCCCCTTTTATTTCTCTATCTATATTTGATCCTTATCCCACAGGTATACAAATTTTGGCTTTGGGAATTATACAGCATCTTGGTTTCCAGTTAGGCATCACTTGGTTAGTGATGCCCTTTAGTTTTAGGCTTTTTGGTTTTTATATTAGAGCTTTGTACTGACATGTTGTTGGGATACTGGGTTGTCATTTTGTATTTTGATATACCTTTACCTGGTTTTAGTTATTGATGCATTTTGGATATATTATATATATGATATATTTATTTTTATTACTTATATTTTAAACAACAAATATTTTCATTAAGCGTTTTGACAATTAGATGTTTGGGTAGTATGTTTTTGTTCTCTGAGGCTTATGCGAGATAGGTCGAGCTCTCATATACGGTTCTGCTCGTACGCTGGCCATTGTCCGAAAATGGGTTGTGACAAAACCCTCAAAATTCTACAACAATAAATGAAAGGCAATGAAATCCACATGGAGCGATAATGACTCAAGTTTGGAAAAAAGAAGAACATATTGAAGAATAAAATGAGGTTAGTACCACTTACACTTATGATGAGTTACATAATGCTTTCACTGAATAGCATGTTGAATTGGAAAAACTTGGTGACAAATACTTGGCTTTGAGAAAAAGAGAAAACAACCTCAAGGATAAGGTAAAGGTTTTGGAAAAAGAGAAAAATTCCTTCATTGATGAAAATTCATTTTTTAAAAATGAAGTTTAAAACTTTTCAAACAGTGCCTCAAAGCTCACTCATGGAAAAGAAAACCTTTAGAAATGTTTGGGTTCTCAAAGACAATCTTTGTCAAAGTATGGTTAGGCTATACTGCTTTTAGTTATAGCAAGGGTAAGAAAACAATTTTTGTCAAATAAGGTACTGTTTGAACAATGCATGCACTTATTGTGGTAGTCATGGACATATTGCTTATACTTGCAAATTGAGATTGGATAGGAATGTTAGGACAAAAAGGATTTGGGTTCCAAAAGGAACAATCTTATCCAAATTAGTGAAAACTAACCTACAAGGACCCAAAAAGGTTTAGGTACCAATTTCAAAAGTTTGATGTGTGTTTGTAGGTTTGCATAACAGCAAAAGCCAAGAAGAATGTATGGTATTTTGATAGTAGCTGATCTCATCATAGGATTGGTGACAAAGTCATGTTCACTCATATTACTTCTAGAAATGGTGGTTATGTCACTTTTGGTGATAATGCTAAAGCAAAGATAGTTGGTGAAGGTAAGGTTGGTAAGGATGGAAACCTAACTATTGATAATGTATTTCTTGTTGATGGTTTAAAACACAACTCATTGATTAATGGTCAATTTTGTGATAGAAATTGCAAGGTTGTGTTTGAGCCCACTAAATGTGTTGTTTATAAGGTTGATGACCATGCATTATTTGTTGGTATGAGGCATAATAATATCTATATTGTTGACTTGTTGGATTCCAATGCCTTCAATGACAAATCCTTTGTGGTTGTGAGCAAGCATACTTGGTTGTGGCTTAGAAGTTAGGTCATGCTAGTATGCATACTATCTCTAAATTGAGCAAGCATGATTTAGTCAAAGGATTGCCTAAGCTCAAATTTGAGGAAGATTTAATTTGTGATGCATGTGTGAAGGGAAACCATTCTACATCTTTATTGCATGGCAAGAACATCATTTCTAAATCTAGACCATTAGAGTTATTGCATACTGATTTGTTTGGTCCCGTTAGCACTTTGAGTATAGGTGGTAAGGCATATTATTTTTTCATAGTGGATTGTTTTTCTAGATTCTCATGGGTGTTCTTTCTTGCTCATAGTAATGAAGCATTCCAGGTATTTACATATATAGCAAGAAGGTTCAAAATGAAAAGGGTTATTCTATTACTTGCACAATAAGTGATAGAGGAAGGAATTTACATATGAGTCATTTGAGTCTTTTTGTGAGGAACATGGAATTGAACACAATTTTTTCGAAGGACCCCTGAAAAAAATGGTGTTGTTGAGAGAAATAATAGGATTGTATGAGAAATGGCTAGGACCATACTTAGTGAGAACAACATCCCCAAATACTTTTGGGCTGAAGAGATCAACACCATATGCTATGTAATAAATAAGGCTTATGTTCTATCCATACTAAAAAAGACTACTTATGAGTTGTGAAAAAAGAAAGCCCAACATCTCATATTTTCATGCATTTGGTTGTAAGTGTTTTGTTCACAACAATGATAAAGATACTTTAGGAAAATTTGAGCTAAATTCGATGAAAGTATCTTTATTTGTTATTAATCATCTAACAAAGCATATAGAGTCTTTAACAAAGGACTTGAGAATGTTGAAGAGTCCATACATGTCATATTTGATGAGACTAACAATGTTTTGCCTAGTGTTGTTGATGATGATGCAAGTGTAGGCATTGGTGAAAAGATTGAGGAACTCAAAATCAATGACCAAAAAGATAGCTCATCCAATACATGACACAAAGGATATTCAAATCAAATAGCTTCCTAAAGAATGAAGGCATTCTAGAGATCATCTAAATGAGCTCATCATTGGAGAAACATCCAAAGGAGTGACCATGAGATCATCCCTACAACATGTTGTAAAATTTTCTTTCATAACTTAAATTGTTCCCAAAGACATGAAGAAAGCATTTGGTGATGAATATTGGGTGTCATCTAGGCAAGAGTTGGAAAATTTTGAGAGAAATGATTTATTGTAGTTGGTTTAAAGATTGGATCATTGTAATGTGATAGGTACGGGTACCTATAACATTACAATAAATAGACGGTAATTACTAGTACTCTTAGTCTCTTGGGATACGATACTCGGTACTCATGTCCGCATACTACAATCGATAGGTGCACCTCCCCGGCCTATCAAGTTTTTGGCGCTGTTACCGGGGACTAAAATATTAGGAAAGCTTTATCTTTGTTAATCTAGTCATTTTGTGTATATTTATTTTTCTGTTTAGTTTGTGTTTTATTTAGTTGTGTTTGCTTATATTTTGTTATTTTTTGTTGCTCAACTTCGATTTATTTTGTTGGTTTGAAATTTGTGTCTCTTTGGAATTACGCTTTGGTTTTCTTGTGTTTGTTACTCTTTCAGGTTTTATTGGTATATGACCAGAGGAAACCCCTCAGACTTGATTCAAGAAGATCCTGAAATTGAAAGAATGTTGCGAAACCTTAGGCACACACATAGACAAAGAGCAGAAATAAATAGACAAAGAAAATCTGAGATGGAGCAAAACGTGGAAGGGGAGATACCAGTAGCTGTGGCTGCTGAACAACCAATGACCATGTCGAATTACGCTAGACCAAACTTGATGGGAGTTGAGTCTAGCATTCTTACACCAACTGTTGCGGCCAACAACTTTGAGATTAAGCCGAACATTATTCAAATGGTGCAACACTTCATTCAGTTTGATGGTTTGCAAGATGAGGATCCTAATGCGTATTTGCAAATTTTCTTGAAATTTGTGACACATTCAAGATAAATGGGGCTTTGAATGATGCTATAAGGCTAAGACTATTTCCATTTTCACTCAGAGGAAGAGCTAAGCAGTGGCTTAACTATTTGCCTAGAGGTTCAATTACAACATGGGATCAAATGGCAGAGAATTTCTTACTGAAATACTTCCCACCCGCCAAGACTGCTAAGTTCAGGAATGATATCTCCTCCTATGCACAAATTGAGTCCAAATCGCTCTACGACACTTGGGAAAGATTCAAGGAGTTATTGAGGATATGCCCACATCATGGTTTGCCAACGTGGTTGCAAGTTCAGACATTCTAGAATGGTTTGAACCAAGGAATAAGGTAGATGATATATGCTACAACAGGAGGAACTCTGAATAACAATACACCAGAAGCGGCTCAGTAGCTTATCGGGAATTGGCTATGAACAATTATCAATGGCATACTGTTCATTCTAAGCCAACCAAAAAAGACAGGGTGTATGATGTGGATGCAGTAACAGGATTGGCAATGCAATTGGATGCTTTGAGCAAAAAGATTGAGGGTCTTTTCATGGTGCAACAATCGACCCAAGTTTTATGTTGCGAATTATGTGGTGGAGGACATAGAAGCTGGGAATGTACATAAACTTTGAACTATATGGGCAATGCTCCTCAGTCTCAGAATAATCCATATAGTAAAACAGACAATCCAGGGTGGAGAAACCGCCAAAATCTCACTTGGGGTGGTCAATGGCATCAAAGACAAACCTATCCACCGGGATACCAATAACAACAACCGACTCCAAAGAATAAGCCAAACCTTGAGGAGTTAATGATCAAATACATTGAAGCCTCTAAAAAAGATTCACACATATTGAGACTACTTTGATGAATCAGGGGACTTCAATCAGAAATCAAGAGGCTTCTCTCCACAACTTGGAGAATCAGGTTGGGCAGATAGCTAAGTTGCTATCTGAAAGGCAACCAGGATCCTTACCAAGCAATACGAAGACAAATCCTAAAGAGCAGATGAGTGCCATTTTTGCAAGTGGAGGAAACCAATGTGATGTGAAAGAGGATGGTGCACTGAAAAAGGCTCTAAAGAAGAGCGATGAAATGAAAGCTGAGGCAGTGGAGCCAAGGAGAGTAGTCCGCGAATACAAGCCTCGCCTTCCATATCCTCCTTCCCTCTATCGAAGAGAACAAGTGAATGATGTTTCTTATAGAATCGGCAAGAAGGAAAATGAAGTGACCGGGCAACCGCAACCAGTCAAGGAGTTCAAATCTGGAATTCCAAATTCTGTTGCACAGCTTGAACCACCACCCACCAATCTTGATGAGGAGTCTTCTACAGTCTTGAAAAGCAAGCTACCTGCAAAACTAAAAGACCCAGGGAGTTTTTCTATCCCTATTTATCTTGGTGATTTGCATGTTAATTATGCATTAGCAGATTTAGGAGCTAGTGAGAATGTGATATTATCTGAACTGTTTAAGAACTTGAATTTGGGAGAACCTCTATCAACTAGGATGCCAGTGCAACTAGCTAATAAATCTGTTGTGCATTCTAGGGGCATTGTAGAGAACATTCTGGTTAAGGTTGATGACTTCACATTTCCTGTTGATTTTGTGATCCTTGACATGAAATCTAATGTTGAAACACCTTTAATTCTAGGTTGACCATTTTTAACCACTGCTAGGTCGATAATAGATGTTAATGAAAGAATTCTAACTCTTGTGAAAATTTAGGTTGAAGGTAAACATGTGAAAATCAAGGACTCAAAAATTCAACACTCTGCTAACCATGAGTCATGTGCATCATTTGTTGTAGACCATGGTATTTCTTCTGTTGTGTCGCAGGAATTGCAGGAAAAGAAGCCGAAGGATGAACCCTCAAATCAAGAGATCATGATGCAAACCAAGAAGAAAGCTAAAAAGCGCAAGAAGGTAAAACAAGGACTTGAACAATCTAGTGTTAAAACAAAGAGTCCATTGGTATGTTGCTTTGTGTGGCGAGTCAAGGCGAAAGTGAATCAATGCAATGGGACGGTGCAAGGAGTTGGTGCGGACACTTTGCACAAGGTGTACAAACCTCCATGAAAGCCTCCCCACTCATCAACATCAAGCTACTGACGTTAAACAAGCGCTTCTGGGGAGGCAACCCAAGCACTTTATGAATTTTCTGTTTCTTTCATGATTCATTATCTTTTTAATGTGTTTCGTATTTTTTGCCTGTGATTGTCTATTGTTCAACAATTTTGATATGCTTTTGTGTTTCTTGTGTGCTCGTTTGAGTTCCTGCATATTTTCAGTTGGAGAAGTTGATTTTGTGTTGGAAATGCATTTGGTGATCATGGCAGATGAATTCATGGACAAACGATCAAGTAAGGTAAGTATGCTTCGGGACATTTGTACACGACTCAGGTATGTCTTCCTTCAACATTATAAAGAGTTATACATTTTTAGATGAAAATTGAAGAAAAACTGATGACACACGGACAATGACACGGCCAGAATTTTGTCAGTGTTTTCTAGCAACAAATCGTGTCATGAACTGTCTCATTTTGGAGAAAAATTCTGGAAAGACACGGCCGTATCTTTATTCAATTTGTCTGTGTCTTTATTTTTCAAACCGTAGCTTGCATGCTAAATGGTTTTGTTCAACAAATCAACAAATCTATGTCTTCTATGTTTGGACTACAATTGAGGATGACGAGCATTACACTTAAGGACACTTATTACTATATTTTGTCCTTTGTTGACATTAGATTCATATGCGGAGTTGTGTTTGTGTTTTATTATTTTGTTTATGTGTTCTCTATTTTTTTCTTTTATTTTGCAAGGCTTCTCCCAATTTTCAATGGAATCCACACAAATTTTGAGCTCGCCTCTGCAGATTTATATTCAGGGAAGTCTCATAACTCATTATTTTTTCTCTACCCATTTTTACTCCACTTCGTGCTCTATTGCAAACATTGAGGACAATGTTCATTTCTAAATATGGGGTAGGGGATGGCAAATTCTTAACTTAAATATTTATATTGTGGTTGTGGGTGCACATGTTGTTTGATTGTTTCAATGAATTTAATAGTTGAGAATTTTGAATATGCCTTTGTTACTTTTAGACCTTGAATTGACTGTTTTGGATTAGCATGAGTCTCGAGCTTGTGGTGGAAACCTTAATAAGTGCAAAAGCACATAATTTGAACCCTCAATTTACTAACTGTGTTTGTAGCAAGTAAGTTATTGAGTTGGTTGAATTTATTACAATGTTTTAAGTGAACAAGAGGTTTGAACCGTATTTGCCTAAATTGTTCAATGCTTTGTTTTGCAATGAAATGGATGATATGAATGGACGACCAATT